>RJWH01006351.1:0-56674 GCA_004363575.1 Solenodon paradoxus
CTCCTGCCTGCTACTTTCTTTAAAAATAAACAATGGAACCTGGAATTATCAGGCACCTGTTATGACCTGTCTCAGCTTCCTGGGCTGCACACCTTTGTTTTGCACCAAAATCAACTGTTGGCAAGAAAGCACCCGGCCAACAATGGTCTGAAAAATCACCTGGCTCAGAACTGGGGATCCTGGAATTTTACGCAGT
Source organism: Solenodon paradoxus (assembly GCA_004363575.1). Classification (NCBI taxonomy): domain Eukaryota; kingdom Metazoa; phylum Chordata; class Mammalia; order Eulipotyphla; family Solenodontidae; genus Solenodon; species Solenodon paradoxus. The sequence goes on from RJWH01006351.1 coordinate 197, forward strand.
GGTCTTGCCATCTTTTCTAGGAATCTGTCGTCAACTACAGGCAGCCATGGACACTGGAAGCTGAGTCCTCCGCTCGTCAGTTATTGTTCTTTTTTCAAAGAAGGAAGGTGAGCGGGAAGAGGCGGGAGAGACGGGAGGAAGAAGCACCTTGATGCAGTTTATTTAGTGGCGCATCTCAGCTGCTCCCCCCGGTTCCCAGCCCCGAATCCGGGTCCCTGGGATGCAGGTGGCCTCTGCTCTCAGGAAAGGTGATGGACACAACGGCTCCTCCAGCAGGTTCTCGCCAACTCCTCTTGTGTCCCCAGCCAAACCCACGGACGGTGCGCCCTGGTGGCCTGGCACTTGAGCCCACCGGGAATAGTCCCCGTCCATCCCCAGGCGTCCAGCTTCTTCCTCCTCTGTCTTCTGCCTGCCCCTTGCCGTCCAAAAACGTGTCCACCCTTGGCCACGCACATTAGCATTTCTCCCCGAAGGGGTCCTCTCTCTTGCAATTCATGCACACATCTCACCTTTTCCGCGACCCTGGAATCTGCAGGCAACCACGCAAGCGTGCGTTCTGCACCTGCATTCAAGAGCCACCTGCAGAGCAGCTCAGCTCCGCCCTCCACCCCCGTCTTCTGGACCCAGACACGCACGGTCCAGACAGACACTCACATCTTCCAAGTGGCATCGCTCTGCTGACGGAGAGGTCTCAGCCTCTATCGCAGTCCACTCCGAAGGGTCCTCCGCAGGCCCAGCCTGGCCGCGCCCCGGTCCCGCTGAGGACGCACAAGATTCCCAGGTGTCGGGGGCTGGATCTGTACAGGACACCCCGGCATGAGGGAGGCCAGCCTGCAGAAAAGGAGATGCACGCACGAGGTCTGCTCTCTTAGATCTTTCCCCACTCCCTGCTGCCCTAGGGGCTGGCCCCCCCAGCCAGCCTCAGGGCGACCCCGTCCTGCCATGTGGTTGTCATTCACGCTGCCAAGAAAGCCACACACTCTGCAACCTCCAGGAGACAGAAGGAAGACAGCAAGACACAGTCAGCCCATCGCACAGCAAGACAGACACCTGCCTGAGGGACGTACCACTGGTCGAGTGACCTGCTTCCTGAGAACTCGGGGAAGCAGACAGGATCCTGAGCTTCGGGTTTTCATTCCAGGGGCCCTGGGCTGGACCCCAGCACCGAGGAAAGCCCGAGGCATCAAAGAGCCTCAGTGCAATGCCAGTGACGTGAAAACGTACACTCGTGATGAGAAAAACCAGTCTTCTGGGCACGGAGCCCACAGGACACCCCGAAACCCACATCCCGAGCAGATGGGGGACCCTGTGGTGTAAGAAATCGGCTCATTGGAAAAAAAAACAAAAGGAATGAAGAAAAAAATAAAACAAAATGCCACGTCTCAGAATGCAATGAGGGGACAATAGACTCGAAAGGAAATGCTAACCTAGAAATGAAGCGGAATGAAAAACAAAACGAAATTAAATGAAAAAATGAAATCAAAATGTCCAGACACTGCCTTGAAAGGGCCCTGGCAAGGCTGAGGTGTGCATACTAGGTCAGGCAGAACATGGCTCTGCAGTGCCTTGCGTGGTTCTGCTGTATTTTTAAAAACTCAAGACTGGTATCAATCCACCCTTAAAAAATGCTCCTAGCAATATCTGCCAATGGCTATTTCCAACAGAGGGAGCAAAGTGGGAAAGGTCTCCTTGGAAGAGGCTGTAATCAGTCATCTTCCGTCACTTACCGCAAAGCGGTTCCTTTCCCCATAAAGGTGATCCTTGAAATAATGTGTCTGCATCTGTCTTCCAATCACAGCTGAATATGCAGTCTTTAAACATTCACCAACCTGAACCCAAAAAACTCAGCGACATAGCCGACCTCTTGTGAAAGAGGGTGGAAAGTAAAAGGGTGTGTTTGAAGACAACAGATTTTGTGTGGATAATGAAAAAAATCGGGTCTTGATTTATTATTTTTGAAGCTAATTGACTGAACGAACATGACATGAAAGATATGACAGGGATTTCAGGAGTGTTTCCTCCTTCATCACCACCCACTGTCCCATGACATCCTTCGCCAGAGAACGGGTCTCTGTCAGTCTGCCTGCCCACCTCTGTTCTCTCCTCATTAACACTCATTTGCTTGCATTGACTCAAGGTCTATTTTTGTTTGGTTTGGTTTGGTTGATTTCTTGTCTTGGCTTCTCTAGAATCCACGTGAGTGAAATGCTACCATGTCTTTCCCCTTCTGACTGATCTCCCTGAGTATCTTCCCTTCAAGGTCCAGCCATGCTGTTACAAATGTCAGGGTTTCATCTTTTTCAGGGCTGTGTAATATTCCATTGTGTAAGGGACTGCATCTTCTTGCTCCAGCATCTGATGATGGGCACTGGGATCGTTCCCAGTTCTTGGCTATTGTGAATAATGCTGCCGTGAACGTGGGGGTGCCGACATAGCTGTGAATAAATGTCTTTCGGGTTGGCACCTTTGTCATGGCTGCATAGTATTCCATGGTGTTTCTAGAACACATATTTATCCTTCATCTGAAGATGGGCACTGAGATTGTTTCCAGCTCTTGGATATTGTCAATGCTGCTGCAGTAGACACAGGGATGCAGAGGTCTCTGTGAATTAGTGTCATTTGGGTTAATAGTTTTTCATAGTTGTGCAGTATTCCACCGTTCATCTAAACCACATATTTGTCCATCATCTGATAACGGGTGCTTAGGTCATGTCCCATTTCTAGTCCATTGTGAAAAAATGCTACCAGGGGCATGGGGGTGAAGAGATCTCTGTGAATGAGTGTCTTTGTGTTATTACCTTTTCATGTCCGTATAGTGATCCACAGTATATGTCAACCACATATCTATGTATAATGTGACAATAGGTATTCAAGTCGTTTCCAGCTCTTGACTATTACAAGTCATGGTACCATGAACATGGGGGTGCAGATGTCTCTGGGAATTACTATCTTGGGGTTAATACCTTTTTCATAGCTGTGTAATATTCCATGATGTATCTAGACCACATCTTTATGTATCATCTGATGACGAGCACTGACATTGTTTCTAGCTGCTGACTATTGTAAATCACGGTGCAGCAAACATGGGGGTGCAGAGGTCTCTATGAATTGGTGTAATTTGAGTCGATACCTTTTTCATAACTGCATAGTATTTCATTGTGTGCCTAGAGCACATCTTCTGTTTCATCTGACAATGGGCACTTAGGTCATGTCCCATTTATTGTGAGTAATGCTGCAAAGAACATGGGAGAACAGAGATCTCTGTGAATGAGTATCTTTTGGGCTAATACCTTTTTCATAGCTGTATAGTATTCCATGGTGCATCTAGGTCACATCTTCTATTCCACTCATCTGACGACGGGCACTGAAATCGTTTCCAACTGTTGGTTATTGTAAATAACTCTTCCGTGAACATGGGGGTGCAGCGATCTCTGTGAATGAGTGTTGTGGAAACACTGAGTCACAGAATACACAGAATATCTGCATACGTACATTCATGGCTACATGACTGACAGTAGTTAAGAGCTGGAAACCACTTAAAGGCCCATCAGCAGACAGATGAGAGGAGAAAAAAGTGATGATCTGCCCCGTGCAATACTATACTGCTATCAAAAAGGTGATATCCTGCCCTCTGCAAGATCAAGGATGGACCTGCAGGAAAGGAGGCTCAGAGACATTCATCAGAAGGGAAAAGACATCGTGTGAAATCCCTCCTCTGGGGAGTCGAAAGAAGTAAGCCAACAAACTCAATCAACAACTACCGACCTTGAAGCAAAGAACTAAATGACATCGTCACAGACTTTCAATCCCCAGAAGCAAGTGAGAAGTTGCAGGACTCAAGCACACACCCGCACGAGAAGAAAACAAGGTCAGGTCGCCCTGTTTTCAGCGTACACACCCGCAGTGCGATAAGCAGGTCCTGTGGGATTTCCCGTCTCCGGGATAAAGCAGGAGACTGGAGACTCTGGGCGTGGAAGGGAATCCCGCCCCCCGCCACTCACGGTGGGTCCTGGAGACGCGTGTTGCTCCTGGCTGCAGAGATTTTCATAGAGAGGCAGGATTTCCCGGTGGTGGATGTCCCACCAGAGTTGAAGAAACGCTTTCTGGTGCTGGCTGACCCACCCGGCGCCCTCATCCACCAGCAAGCCCGTCTGAGGGTCGCGTTTGTAGCTCCAAGGCTTCTTGGAACCAAAAAAGCGGATGACCTTGGCCTTAGACCCGAACCTGCCAAGGAAACACAGGATGTTCCGTTCCCCTGGGAAGGCGGCAGACGAAGTCCCACAAAGGCGACACAGATGGGCAAAGACTCGTCCTAGGGGTTGACGAATTGAGGACGGGTTGAGCGGAAAGGTCTGTCTTTCGATTCTCCTCCTGGGTGGTCCCTCCCTTTCTAGATACCAAGGAACATGATGGAACCCACTGGGCTTATTCCCCCTCAAAAGTGGAAGCAGAAACCAGGGATTCGAGAAACGGCAAGATGTTATCTCCAACCACCAGCTCCTTCAAAGGACGGGAACAAAGCCACCCTCATTTTTATGACAGTCATGCCTCGTTTCATGACCTTGGGGTCAATGACTGGTTTGTGGGTGACATTCACAGACGGTCACCATCCATCTCTCTAGCCCTGCCTTCCCTCCCATTGTCTCCCTGCCTTTAAGCCACAACTGACAGGAGATCACGCTGCATCCCAAGCCATCAACTGGCTGCCTTTACACGATGATGAATTTGCTCCTCTCAGTCTTCGTTTTTTCTTGGAACGACCAGTCCCACCAACCACTGTCTGGGTATGGTCTGTGCCTTTGATGCCAAAAAGGCTACTATTTTTTCACTCCCCAAGACTCAATTTTTGCCCTCTAAATGGCAATAGAATCTTTGTGAGCAATACGTGATTTCACGTTCACTCATTGCCTGGATCCTCTCCGATTTCCTCTTGCCGTGAATAACAATGTCACCTCGGTCCACGGAGCTCAAATGTTTTGGCACCCAGAACCCTTGACTAAGTTAAAAATTGGAGCATCAACAAAGAATTGTGTGTGCCGATTGAAGACATCCAGATCTGAGATGCAAGGAGGAGACTTTTTTACACCCTGGTGGCTCAGGCGCTAAGTTGGTGCCTGGGGCTCAGACCATGGGAAGACCAGATGCCCAGCCGGTGAGGAGAAAAGACTCAAATCCACAAGCCAGTAAATAAAAGTGCTTCTTCCTCCCCTCTCTTCCTTCCTCTTTCCCTTTTTTTTAAAAAACAGCCTCCTCTTTCTTCCTTTCTTTCGAAACGGAGCAGACACGGAAAAATGACTGATCGCCAATGCATGAAATACCAGTCAACCCGCTGGAGACGCACCTCACAAAATAACAACATCGATGTGCATTTTTCCTGACAAGGTCACACCCTACTCCCCCCACAACGACACAGTGTCTGGAGAGCTGGTTTTCCTGTCGGTGAGACTCAGCGTAGGGCTTTCTCAGGTCACGTCATTTCTGCCCTTTTCCACCATGCACTTAGGAGGAAATGACAGCCAAAAGGGAAAGTCTGTCACAATGATTCCAGCCTCACGCTGACGTCCGAGGCCCTGGGAGGAGGGACCCGCGGGGCGGCGGGAAGCAGGGAACCCCAAGGGGTTCCCTGGCAACGGCATTGGGAACCGTGACCGAGAGCCCTCCCTGAATGGCGGGTGCGGAGTTTCCAGCACGCAGCCCAGTGGGGTGAGTCTCCCCAGGATGCCGGGAGCCGAGGCAGGTGCAGAGACACGAGGGGCGGGGAACTTACTGCTGGAAGGCGGGATTGTAGGTGTAGGCCACACTGCTGGTTAGGTTACAGACGAAGGGTAAGTGCCTGCGGATGTCTGCGGTGGACCAGCTGCTGAAGAAGCTATTCAATACGCCCTGGTCGGCCCCTAAGCCACAAGCAACAGGGCCAGACGTGAGCACCAAGCCATGCAGGGGACCTCGGTGGACTCGCGGTGGACAAAGAGGGACGTTGTCAGATCTCAGTCGCGGCGCTGCAGACCAAGGAAGCAATTCCCACAAACACATCTGAGTCCCTCAGCCACCTGAGGGGTGACCGGAAGACAGAGGGAAGGGACATGGGTCAACGGGGTGGAAGGGTCACTTCTAAGGTGAAGGAGGGACGTGCGTGTGGCTGATCAGCTTCATGCAGGAGGTACCGCCGACGCCAGGCTCCTTCAGGACTGGAGCGGGACTCAAAGAATGAAGCCGTGCTGGAAGGGAGGCCCCCAAAACAGACTCAAGGTCATCGAGGACACTTCCCCTCTGTCGGGCTCCGACGCCACTGCGTTCATTTCCAAAGGGCTCCGTCTCTCCAGAGTTCCCCATAGGGAACCCAGAGCATTGCACTGAAATCACATCTTCCCTGCAGAGTTCTCCACTGCGCCCCCAAGGAATTCCGTCTGCACCCAGAATGCTTTCTCACCATGGCGGCGGCTTTCCTTCGTCACCCAGCCTTTCCCAGAGGCAATTCCCCAGTGGGCCAGGACCGGCTCTCCCCTGACAGACCCCCAGCACTTTTCTGAACTGTGATCCTCTGCTCAGGGAACTCATGCACCTGCTGGGTTCGCTGCAATTCTTCCCTGTATCTCTGGGATTACCCAACAAGGACCTGCCCTCCGCTAAGAGCTGGGCTCCATCAACAATGGATGTTGGCTAACAGAGGTGATGGGTGGAATACTACTCAGGTCAGCCCACTAAAGAGCTGGGATTGATCAACTAAGAGCTGGGATTGGTCAACTCAGAGCTGGCATTGCTCAATTAGGACTTTGAGTTGGTTAAGAGAGGTGATTGGTCAGATATGACATCTAAGAGCTGGGATTGGTCGACTGAGAGCTGGGATTGCTCAGTTAAGACCTGGCATTGGTCAGATAAGAGCTGGCATTGGCCAATTAGGACCTTGAGTTGGCTAACAGAGGTGATTGGTCAGATATGAAATATGACATCTAAGAGCTGGGACTGGTCAACTGAGAGCTGGCATTGCCCAGTTAGGAACTGGGGTTGGTCTAATAAAAGCTGGGATTGGTCAACTCAGAGTTGGCATTGGCCAATTAGGACCTTGAGTTGGCTAAGAGAGGTGATTGGTCAGACATGACATCTAAGAGCTGGGATTGATTAACTGAGAACTGGGATTGGCCAATTAGGAACTGCAGTTGGTCAACCAAGACCTGGGATTGGTCAGATAAGAGCTGGCATTGGCCAATTAGTGCCTTGAGTTGGCTAAGAGAGGTGATTGGTAAGATATGATATCAAAGAGCTGGGATTGGCTAACTGAGAGCTGGGATTGCCCAGTTAGGAACTGGGGTTGGTCAAATAAAAGCTGGGATTGGTCAACTCAGAGTTGGCATTGGCCAATTAGGACCTTGAGTTGGCTAAGAGAGGTGATTGGTCAGACATGACATCTAAGAGCTGGGATTGGTTAACTGAGAGCTGGGATTGGCCAATGAAGACCTGGGGTTGGTTAACTAAGACCTGAGATTGGTCAACTCAGAGCTAGCATTGGCCATTAAGACCTTGAATTGGCTAAGAGAGGTGATGGATCAGATACGACATCTACGAGCTGGTATTGGTCAGTTAAGAGCTGGGGTTAGCCATTTAGGACCTGGGATTGGCTAAGAAAGGTGATTGGTCAAATATGACATCTTAGAGCTGGGGTTGGTCAACTAAGAGCTGGGATTGGCCAGAACAGACACTGGCCAACAAGGTCATTGGATGTTCCACATAAGAATGGGGGTTGGTCAGCTAAGAGATGCAATTGGCCACTTAGAACCTGGTATTGGTCAACTAAGGCCTGGGACTGACCAATTCTAATATGCATCTGTTTCTAAAAACAGTTTCATTCTAATATAACACCTGTCCTGTTTATATATTGTCACTGGCTGCTTTCCCTCTCCCAGGGCATGGTTACATATCTGCAGTCCCTGGGACATGCATGACCTGCTCTTTGTACCTCCAGGGTCTGAATGGTGGCTTGTCTTTCCCATCAGGGATGTTTCCCAAGGTTCTCCTGACGTCCTTTGCACTGAGCATCCTCCTCTTACCCTGGGCGTCCTAACTCTTGGACCCTCCGTGGTACCTGACATCAGCTTGCTGCGTTCACGACGACGGGGCCAGGGGACAGGGCGGGGCATGGAACCAGCCATCGCCCCCTTCTCTGCTGGCCCTCCTGGCTGCCCCTCACCTACCATCAAAGCTGCCGTGGTCAGTAGCGTGTTGCAAGAGGAGCTTATGCGTTTGGAGAGACGGCTGGAAGACAAACACCCCGCTGTTGAAGCAGTCTGGCCATCCGGGATCCGGGGCTGCAGAAAGCTCCGCCCTGTCAAACAGCTCATCGATGTTGGACAACACCTGATGGAAGGAAAGAGGAGAAAGCTGCAGCCACGCGTCTGCTTCCTCTGAAAGCAGGGGCGATGAGTCACCACAGACCAGGATGGCCTGAGAGACGCCTGGGGCTGGGACATCAGTGACTGATGTTGGGAGTCCTTCTAGGGTTCTCTTCAAAAAAGCAGAGCAGGTGAGGAGGAGTGCCCTCGGGAAGTAGCACCTGGCCATGTGAGATTGGGAATTATTCAGAAGAAACAACACGTTGGGTGAGGATGCAGGGAAAAGGCAACTCTTTCACGCGGTGGTGGGGAGCTGGAGTGAGGGCTACGCTGAGGGAACACAGAATGAGGATGAGTCAAAGAAATGAGAAGGCAAATCCCATTGAATCTCGTCATCCCAGGTAGGGACCCCAAATCTATTAACTGGCGGATACTGGCATGCCCAGGTTCATGGCAGCATTAGTGATGATTTCCAAGAACTGGAAACTCCTTAAGTGCCCATCGTCAGATGAGAAAGAAGATGGGGGTCTAGATATGCCATGGAATACTACACAGCCATGAAAAAGGTGGGACCCTGCCATTGGTGACCACATGGATGGGACTAGAGGGGAGGATGCTCCGTGAGATCACTCAGAAGGAGAAAAACAAACACCAGATGATGTCACTCACATGTGGAAGAGAAAGAAACAAAGGAACACGCTAACAAAAACCCACTCTTGGACTCTGACACAGAACTGACATCACCAGAGGTGACAGGAGTGGGGTGGGCACAGTGGTAGTGGGTCCTATGAACAGTGGGGAAGACTTTTGGTCATTGGGTGGTGGGTGGAGGATACTGTCGCATATCTGATGGTGAAAAAACCTGCCTATATAGGCTTCTATTAAATTTGTCCAGCAAAGTGACGTCAAGAAATAGCACATTCAAAAAAGACTGCTCTCTGGTGTCTTTCAAGGGGTTAACATAATACAGTTCTGAAGCAGAATTATCTTCTAACGGTTCTTAAGGTGTTTCCTGGAATGCTCTTCCCCGTATACCCAAAAAAAAAAAGTTTCCAAAACGGGTTAGCTAATCAACAGCATCTAATAGTAAGGCTTTCAACAATATGACTATGAGTTACACTTCCCTCCCACCGATACTGACTTTCTAATTGGGGCACTTTCAGGGAAAACCCCCCCAGCACTCTGATTTCATTATTCTTAAGCTCTTTCCTGCCTTTTTGTCGTCTTCCTACCAAGAGCTGTGTCCACAGCCAGGGTACTAATCCCCTCAGGGCCACACAATTCCATCCACCACCTGGGACACACACACCTGCGTGGCTGACTTTTCTGGGTGTGGGAAGTCTTGTCATTGCAAATCCCCCTGAGGGAAGAAACACAAGTGCAAATCCCTCAGGAGGCTCCAAGGTCAGTCTTGTGGGACCTTATTTGCATGGACCGAATGTCCAGATTGGTCATCAACATGCATGGGACCTCCTGAGAGCCCATCATCAAAACCTAGCAGGACTGAGTCGCCAGCATCAAAATCAGGCACGAGAACATCGAGAGGTCCCATGAGGCTGGAGTGTTAACAGGTCCAAGCTGCAGGGTCTTAGTGGTGGAAACGCCCATGGGACCTTAGGCAAGTCCGGAAGGAAGCCCTCACAGCCCACTTCAGGGAAACAGGCATGGTCTTCCTCTTCAGCTGATTATCCGGGACCCAGGACCCTGTACTCACCAGCGTGTCTGCATCCAGGAAGACACACTTGCTGTAAGCAGTGAGGGTCCAGCAGTGCAGCTTGGTGAGAGTGACCCCCAGCTCAGGTCTCCTCAGAAACGCTAGGTGGACATAGTCCTCACTGTGTATGAGGCTCACCTCCCTGACCTCATCAAACACCCGGGACAGCACGGCTCTGCAAGAGACACAGGACCAAGACTAGGAATGTCGATGCCTAGAAGAGGACCCTTGATGGTGGGACATCCACAGAGAACATGGACTCAAGTTCCCATTGCAGACAGTCCCCTTCTGTGAAGGCTCCATGGCTTCCATGCGTGTCTTTCAGTTCTGCATCTTTTCTTTTCCTGAAGCCCCAGACGAATGCAAACAAACACAGGGCACCTTGGACAGAAGTCTTGAGACACTGAAAATGGGTCACGTCCAAGACAGGGACTGGGGCTTGGCCAAATGCACGGGCAGCGTGCAATCAGTTCTGAGCATGTACGAAGCCATGCATCTCCAGCACCATCCCCATGCGTCTGTTTTATGTGTTTGAAACTTTGATTGATGGTGGCGTACAAGTTGGAGACTCAAGGTTTGAAAACCGGACCCTTGACCCACAAAGACATTTTCCCTCAGCACCACCAAATATCTTCTCTCTCACTTCTGTGTATGTCCTAGCCGGGACTATCTTGCGATGAGAGAAATTTCAGAGAGGATGGAAAATCAGGCTCAAAGGATGGCCAGGGAGAAGCTGCCAAGGGCTAATGAGAAAGCCATCGGAGAAGAAAACAAAGAAATAACACAAGTCTTCAGTGAAGAATAGAGAGAATAGAAGGGTAGAAAGGCTAGAAGATAGAAGACAGGGTGGAAAGAGAGAAAGGATAGAATCATCAAAGAAGTCATGGTTATGATCTGGCCATCCCACTTTTGAGTGTTTAGCCAAAAGATACGAAAACACTCATTCACAGAGATGTGTGCACCCCCATGTTTATCGCGGACCTATTCACAATAGCTAAGAACTGGAAATGACCTAAGTGCCCAACGTCAGATGAATGGATCAAGAAGATGTGGTACATCTATGCAATGGAATACTATGCAGCCATGAAAAAGGAAAGTACCCTGCCATTTGCAACAACATGGATGGAACTAGAGGGGCTGATGCTGAGTGAAACACGTCAAAAGAGGAATGATAGAGACCAGATGACTCACTCTCGGGTGGAATGCGAACAGACAGAACAAAGAAACAGATGAAACATAACCAACCCTGAAACGCTTGCAACAGAACTGAGGTGACCAGTAGGGAATGGGGTGGGCGCGGGCACATGGTGGCAGAGCCCACAGGACACTGGGGAAGGACACTTGGTGATGTGGTGGAGGGCACGGTGTGTGGACATAGATTTGAGATTGGGGAACCTTTACATATGAATTTATTTGAATGGGCAAATAAAAATAATTAATAAAAAAAAAGAGCTCATGGGAAAGTCGGGTCAGGTCTTCTGTGCAGAATTGCAAGGAACCGATGTCGAAGGAGGGAGGGAAATGACAAATGCACATGAGTGGATCCCACGGTAATAACAGAACAGAGCGAGAAAGGAAAGCTCCCACCTTGTGGCTGGGAGTCGGGTGGGTGCAGCCACTTTGGGAAATTGCTGGGCAGATGCCTCAGGACTCAGAAAGTTCCTAAGTTCCAGCAACTCATTTCTCCATCTCTATCTGCCCAACACGGGCAGATTCTTAACTATTTCTGGTTTCCTTTTCTTGTCTGTGTTGAAGACACAGACTTACCCCTGGAAGGCAGATCAGAGGGCAAACGTCGAAGGAAACTCTCTCTTCCTCACTGAAAAGTCTCTATCGTATGTATGCATTTATGCATTTATGTCCAGAAAAGGTTCTATGGGGTTTCTCCATTGATCAATGACAAAGGAACCCCACAGAAAGCCAGAAGGAGAAACAAAACTCACAGGATATTGCCGTCACGTGGTGGAGGGAGCTGTCCAGGAAAGGCAGCGGCTGCATGAAACAAACGTGCTGAAAAATTGAAGGAACTCGCAGCATCGACGAGGAGCCCGGGGACCATCAAGCATGACAGCCACGGCTGATGTCTGTGGGAGTGAGCTGAGCAGGGCGGGCAAATTCAAGAATATAGCTTGGCTCTTGCAGATAGGCCTGGGAGAACCTCTCAAACGCCATAAGGCAACTTTCCTTCAAAGACAAGCACTGTGGACCAGACCTGATCCAGTGGGAGACTTCACCACGTCAATCACAAGACATGGGGGATGCTGAGAAAGGTCTCTCCCTTCCAGGTCTGGGGTTTACTTTTTCTCGCCCAAAACACACAGCTCCCAGCTGATCCTGAGGCAATGCTGGACCAATACACCCATCTCTGTGACCAGCGCTCTTCAAAAAGGTCAGGATGGGGACCAGGATGGACACATGGATAAAGAATGCCTGGCAGGAAGCAAAGAAACGCCCAGAACCCTGTCCAGCAATCAAAGGATGACCTTCAGAGATATTTCTCCAGCCAGAAGCACGAGAAGCAGATCTTCAGAAGGGGTGATTCGAGGAACGCAACATCAAAGCTCAATCGGGTACCGCCTGCCCCCCTGTCCGAAGGGCATCTCCCCAAAAGAGAAGAATGCACAGGTGTGGACAAAGGTGTGGAGAGAAAGGGACCCTCCGACCTACGTGTGGGTGGAGGACGGGGTGCTGCGGCCCCTTTGGAAACCAGGATGGCGATGCCTCCAAATAATTCAACAGAGAATGATCCTGTGATTCATTAAGACCCATCTAAGGTGCATCCAAAGAGTATGCAAGTACTGACGGAGAGATCTCTGCACCCACGCCTTGTGGGGACCTGGCTCCTCTGAGAAGATGTGTCTCACGTCTTACCTGAGCGGGGGGGACACCTTGGGTGTGATCAGCACCACCAGCTGGCGGGTTGTCTGCTGGTTCCTCAGAGACTGTCCCAGGACCAGGGCGCCCTGGCCATAGGCGTCATTAGTGGCCAATGTCACAAAAGCCTGGTCACACACTGCAGACAGGGACAGAGAAACAAGTCACACTGCTGCTGGACCCCATGAGGACACGGGGTCCCTAAGACCCCTTCCTGGCCCCCAGGTCACACGTCACACAGAGGTGCCAGTGCACCACATCCAGAGGGGACATTTGTCCCACACCGCGTCCCTCGACCCACGGACGCGGGGAAGCCCGCACTCAGGACCTAGGGACCTTCTGGCCTCCAACATTCACCCCCAACGTCTGCTGGTCGGTCGGCGGCGATGGTGGGTGTCTGACATCGCGTGAGGACGTGGCCAGCTCAGGGGACGGGTCCAGCAGAGGCAGAAAGCAGGCTGAGGTGACGGAGGCGATTTCAAGGGGAAGCCTGGCCCCCTGAAGCCAGTAATCGGGGCCTGACGGACCTGTTCTGCAGATCACAGGCAGGGATGGAAGGGCGACAGCATGTCCAGTGTCAGGAGACACGCCCGTGCCTGGTCACGTGGGTTCAGCTCCACCAGGTGTGTCTGGGACAAAGGGGGCTGGGACCCTGGCAGCCCCCTTGGAGCTGAGGCCCACAGACGGCAAAGTCTGGAATGGAGTCTGGAGGCCTCCAGAACGCCCGCTCTTGTATTCTCTCTCTCCATCCATCCATCTATGTTCTCTATCGTCTATCTATTCATTATCAATCTTCTATCGTATATATCATATATCCATCATCTGTCATCCATCCATCTATCCATTATCATCCATCATCTATCATCCATCATCATCCATCATCATCCATCATCATCCATCATCCATCCACCATCCATCCATCATCCACCCATCACCCATTATCCATCATCATCATCCATCCACCATTATCCATCATCCATTATCATCCATCCATCATGCAGCATCATCCACCCATTCTCCATCATCATCCATCATCTATCTTCCATCATCATCCATCTTCCATCATCATCCATCCATTATCCATATACCATCCATCATCCGTCATCCATTATCATCCATCATCATCTATCATCCATCATCCATCATGATCCACCAGCCATCATCCATCATCATCTATCATCCATCATCATTCACCCGTCATCCATCATCCATCGTCCATCATCCATCCATCATCCACCATCCATCGTCCACCATCCATCATTCATCCACCATCCATCACCATCTATCATCCATCATCCATCTATCATCTATCTACTGTCTATCCCTCTATCATCTATTCATCCAATTATCATCTAGCCAATCATTGATCTAGTTATATGTATCCATCTGCCTATCAACCTAATCATCTATCATCCATCTATAATCTATCAATTGTCTATCATGTACCTCACATTTCATCACCTAGTATCCATCCTCTGATATCTATCATCAATCTTTCATTGATCTATATCTATCATCTAGCATATTTATCTGTATATCAGTTGTCTATCAACAATTTACTCTTTTATAGCCTCTTAATGATCAGTCCACCTGTCTATCAATGTATCATCTCTGTCATCATCTCACAGGCCCTCCATCACCTACCTATTATCTATCACCCAGCTGCTGTCATCTAACTATCAACTACCCTCTATCCACCAATCACCTATGATCGGTTATTCTGAGACTGTCAGAGCCCCGAGTCCCCATCACTAAGGGTCCCAAACAGGAATTCTCTGAGGCGCCTGTTCCAGTGTCGGAAACCACACAGGACTTGTGTCTCAGCAGAGGACAGACATGGAAGAGGGACAAAAACACCCAGACTGATGCCACACTACTGGGGGGAAGACAGAAACTTCACACATCCACCCCCCAGCATTTTCCAGGCCACTGTCCCCTCCTGTCTGTGTGCCGGGGACAGTAAAGTTTGACCCATGTGGACCCCCTGGGAAAATCCATTCCTGAAGACCACGGCTCAGGCAGAGGTGACATTCAAGTTGAGCATGTCTTTCCCGTGCACTTGGGTCAATATCTTTTTCATGGCTGTGTAGTATCCCATTGTTTATAGAAACCACATGTTCTTTATCTACTTACCTGATAATGGGGAGAAAAATCAAGCATCCTGTCCCCAAGAACACCCCACCCTGGCCCAACCCCACGCCCACTCTGTCTGGGGAGCACCTGAGACATCTGACTGGGGCCAGGATCTAAAATATTGAAAGAACTCATCCAACACACCAACAAAACACCGAACAATCCAATAGAAAATGAGGCTGAAGATTTGAGGAGACACATCACCGAAGATGACGTACAGTCAACAGGCCCGTGAAAGATGCTCCTCCTCACGTCTTATGAAGGAAACGTAATCAAAACCACCAGAGAGGTCACCTCCCACTGGTAAGATGGGCGCTTCTCCCAGAGACTGGAAACAAGTGTCCATGAGGACGTGAAGAAAAGGGGACCCTTTCACACCATGGAGGGAGAGTAAGATGCCTTTCTGGACAGCAAGATGTAAAGGCCTCAAAAAAAATGAAGACTGAAAATCCCATAGGATGTAGTTATTCCTTTGCTGGGCATGTACCCTGAAAATACAACACTCATTTGCACATATGTCTACCCACCCATGATCATGGCAGCATTATGCACAATAACCAAGAGCTGGAAATGATCTATGTGCCTGTCATCAGATGATGGATAAAGATGACGCCATGGACTATTACTTAGCTATGAAAAAGGTATCAACTCAAAAGATACTATCTGCACTCTCATGTACATATCAACATGATTCATAATAGCCAAGAGCTGGAAACTACCAAGTGCCCATCGTTAGATGAGGACAAAGAAAATGTGGCCTCAAAAAAATAAAAAGGAGCACCACATAGCCATCAAAATGTTATTAACTGAAAAGACACTCATTCACAGAGATTGCTGCACCTTCGTGTATATATCAGCATCACTTACAATTGCCAAGAGCTGGAAATGACCCAAGTACCCGCCATCAGATGATGGATACAGCTTTTGGTCTCTATGCCATGGAATACTACACAGCTATGAAAAAGGTATCAACCTGAAAGATGCAAATTCACAGAGATTTCTGCACCTCATTTTCATTGTAGCATTATTGACAATAGCCAAGAGCTGGAAATGGCCCAAGTGCCCATTGCCAGATGAGGGATAAAAGATGTGGTCTCTACATCATGGAATACTATACAGCTATGAAAAAATGTATTGCCCCAAAGGACAGAGATTCACAAAGATCTCTGCACCCCCATGTTCCCACAGCATTAGTTATAATAGCCAAGATCTGGGAAAGACCTAAGTGCCCATCATCAGATGATACATAAAGAAGATGTGGTCTAGGCACATGATGGAATACTACACAGCTATGAAAAAGATGAAACCCTGTCATTTGTGACGATATGGATGGAATAGAGGGGAGGATGGTCAGGGAGATCAGTCAGAAGGAGAAAGACAAACACCAGATCATCTCACTCCTTGGTGGGGCAGAAGAACTAATTCAACACAAATATACTTTTCAAAAAGGAATGAAATAGAACAACAGACTTTTGCGAGAGAGAGAGAGAGAGAGAGAGAGAGAGAGAGAGAGAGAGAGAGAGAGAGAGAAACCAGAGCTTGCAGAGAGCGAAGGGGGCAGTTGGAGGTGAATTGTGTCATAAAGAAGAAGAACTTTGGGTAAACGGGACATATCATAGGCTGGGCCTTTACAATGATGGTCACCTGCAATGAGCTGAGGGTGCAAGTTGCTGGGACAAAATTAATAGCAAAAAATAATAATAATAATAATAATAAATGGAAATGCAAAGGCTCAGCAGCTGTCGGAAAGATACATTCCAGATGGAAGAGAGAAATGAACATTCACACACTGAAGAAAGGAACCCAAACACGCCATATTTCCTGGGAGCAGAAATGGAAGAAATCACACCACCCCACGACCCCAGTGCTCTAATCATGTACCCAGTGACAAAATTATATATCAAATTATATCCTGCAGACACACCGGGGGACAATCTAGCCCTGTAAGCCAAGGCTCACAAGCTGAACACAAGAATCATCCACAAATAAAAAATGTCTCTTAGGAATGAAACAGAAGGGAAATGGGAATAGCAGGAGTTTACCCAGGACAGCTCTCCACACCAGGACAGAGGTCTCAGGAGGACCCGCCTGCCCGCACCTGGACCTGGGACTCAGAGCTTCAGAACTCTGAGTGGAGACCCGACCCGAGGACCTCAGGACGTGCTGGGTTTGGACACGGGTCTGCAGGAAGGGATGGAGGTCCCAGGAGGTCCCCAGGGTGGGTCCTGACCCCACAGGATGGGTCCTTCTAAGAAAAGATGAGGACATAGACAGACAGGGGGACCCCTGTGAGGGCATGGAGAGGAGATGGCAACTCCATGCCCAGGACAGAGGTGTTGGGAAGACCCACCCTACCCACACCTGGGACCTGGGACTCCAGCCCCCAGGACGGAGGATGAAGGTCTGTGTGGAAACTCCCATGTGGGGTGCTTGATTCCTGCAAGTTACAGATATAACGAGCATCAAACTCAGAAGAAAGGAAAAGCCCTAACAGAACTATAGAAGAGTACATCTGATGGATGAGTGGATGATGGATGAATGGCTTGACTGATGATGATGATGGATGATGGATGAAGGGATGCATGATTATGGATGGGTGATGGATGGATGACGGATGGATGATGAATGATGGATGGTGATGGAAGATGGATGATGGATGGATAATGGATGGGTGGATGGATAGATGATAGATGGACGATGATGGATGATGGATGAATGACGGATGATGGGTGATGATGGATGATGCATAATGGATTATGGCTAGATGATGAATGATGGATGATGGATAGATTATGGGTGATGGATAATGGATGGATGATGGTAGATGATGGATAACGGATGGATGATGGTCTCCGTCACTGCAGACCTCACCCGGAGCCCAGAAGCAGGAAACGGTCAACCACCCTCCTTTCTCAGACACTCCTGGAGACCACTGCCGGCTCTGCCACATCTGAGAGGAGAAGGTGACAGGTGCCGGCCGTGGATGGAGATGTCCCCTCGTGGGGGGAAGCACTTCACCGGGAGGTCCCTTGGGACCAGGTGGCGGAGGCATGTGGACGATGGATGCAGAGCGGACACCACTTGTGCCGATGGCTGCTGGTGCTCGGGGAGAGGGAGACGGGCCGGGTCTCCAGAAAGGGTTAAAAGGACCACCCCCATCGTCTCTCAGTGTACGAGGAAAGGGGTACCTGGCCCAAGTAAGAGGCCGAGAAAACAGCCACCCCCGAGAGAACGTCCCCACTGTCCCCAATGCAAAGACCGTGCGGTAGAGTGAGGGGAAGCGGAGATGAGGTGTCCGGCTTCGGAAGGATCCTCATCCTCCATCAGGCTCCAGAGCTACACGCATCCCGTGCGGCTCAGGGTGCCAGGAGGAAATGAGGGAGAAACCTGTGTCTGCACAGCCACCCCAAGTCCAGAAACGGGACAGTCTTGCAGAATCAAGTTCCTCCGGGAGACAGAGGCAGCTCAGCACTTCTCCGGACTTGCCCACTCACGGCTCTGGACTCGCGCGGACTCCCCACCGCCCCCTACTCTCCTCAAAGGGCCTCCTCTTCCCTGCCGGGGTGGACTGAGCACAGCGGGTCTCCAGCACAGGCCAGGGCCGACGACAGGTATTCCGAGCTCCCGCTTTGCACGCGGCCGTTGTAGATGGTCCCCGGCTTAGGGGAACCGTGCTTTGCTGCCTTGGCTGGAAACCACAGGCGCATTTCGGCTTCTCCCCGGCACCGCGGGGACACTTCTGCTTGGGCACCAACACGGTCCCTCCGACGGCCCAAGAGGAAGGCGCTCCGGGCCTTGGCAAAGGCCTCCTCTGAATACAAGACTAAAGCAGGTAAAAGGGCAGCCAGGGAGAGCCCAGGCGTAGCGCAGCGGAGGGAGGGAGGTCCTGATGGAAAACAGGACCAGCGTCTTTGTCGAGGGAGCTGTGCACCTCCTTTCTGGTGCGTCAACACTCAGGTGAGTCCCCGACAAGGCTGACTTTCAGCATCGGGCCGCCTTGGCGCCGTCCCCGCCTCTGCTCGTGCAAACCCGGCTACCGCCTGGCGGGAGGCACCGTGTGGTTATTGGAAGAAGAAATTCTGCCCTGGTTTCAAGTCAGGAGGCCCGAGGAAAAGCCGGGCGTTTCCAAGGTCTGTCTCCCGGTCCCCGGAAATCTGACGACCTCTGACGGCGCCAAGAAACTGCTCCTGGGAACCCCCGGTTAGTTTCTTGCAGAAGGAAAACCACGGACTCTCCATGTACCGATGACGGGGACGTTTTCTATCGCCCCGTCCCGGCACGACCGTGTCGCCAAGCGCAGCGCGAGCCCCGTCGGCTCCACGGAGACACTGGAGAAGCGACGGGGCTATATCGGGCTTGGGGGGCGATCCCGGGGCCACGCTGGGGTCCCCGGCGCAGATCCCTCTCGCACCCTGAGGCCCCTTCGCCGACTCACCTGACATGGTTGGCGGCAGGGTGCGGGGCCCCCGAAGGGCCGGGGTGCGCCTGGGCGCGGGGGTGGGGGGCTCTCCCTGGTCACCGGCCCCGGGTCTGCAGAAGCGTCGTCTCTCCAGGGACCCGCGGTTCCCGGCCTGCACGAGAAGAACAGCTCGCGCAGCGCCCAGGGCCTGGCCGCCCCAGAAGCAAGATCCCCGCTCCACCTCCTCCACTGCGGGGCGGCCTCAGCCTCAGCCACACTAACCTAGACCCCCACCCAGCCCGCCCCTGGATCCCACGGGTCGCCTGGGCAGGCCCCGTCACCCTGTGGCCCTGGGCTGGTCAGCTCGCCCCAGGAGCGCAGCAGCCCAGCCACTCCCGCCTCGAGCGAGGGTCCGTCCGCAGAGCCTGCACGCAGGCGCCCCTCGACGCCCACCGGGCCTAACCCTCTCCTGAGACGGGCAGCCTCTACCCGCACTCGGCTCGGGGTCAGCCCTCTCCCTTTGGTCCCGCACTGCACCCCTCGAAGCCGCGCGCGGTCCCCTCCCCAGGCCCCGCCTCCGCGCAGGGGCCTCTCCAACCCGGATCGGCGCCCCCAGAACCTGCAGTCAGGCAGCCTTGGGCCCGCACCCCTGCACCCCTGCGCCCCAGCGCCTCTGCACTCCTGGAAACTCCGGCTCGGCCAGCGCTGGAGGCCCCGCGCCCCGCAATTGGCCGCTCGCCGGAAGCCGGGCCCCGCGTCTGCGCTGCGCGCGGGCGCGGGTCTCCCTGGCGCCGCCGATGCTCCGCCCGTACGCGGCCTGAGCGCCCGCTCGCCCGCCCGCCGCCCCCAGCACCCGCCCCGGGGACCCGGAGTCCGCGGGTCCGCGTTTGCACACTTAACCTTTACTCCGGCGCCTCCAAAGTCAATGTTTGCAGTGGCCTCCAGGGCCTGGGCCCCCGGCCAGCGCGCTGCCCGGCTGCAGGCCACGCTGGACGCGCCCGGGGCGGGGTCCGGGCCCGTCTGACAGCGCGCGGGGGCCCAGGAGCCGCAGGCAGAGCGCGCCGTGCAGAGCGGAGGAGCAAAGACTCGAAGGCGAGCGGCCGCCCGCGAGCGTGCGTGTCCGCGCAGGCGCCAGTGCAGACGCCGGAGCGCACGGATGCAAGGATGGGAGCGCAGCTGCGCGCACTGAGTGTTTGCAGAGCAGACTGAAGGCTTGTGGCACAGCGTGAGCGCCCGGGAGGAAAGAGACACACGTGCCCGAGGGAACGGGGCCTGAACTTGTGCACCAGCCAAGGATGGAGGGGCGGGGAGGTGCTTCAAGGAGGGACTGAATGGGGGGACAGGGGCAGTGACGTCGCAAAGGCATGAGGGAATGATTCTATGAATCAGTGTCTGAATGGCAGGCAGGAATGAGTCAATGGACCAGGGGATTCTTGCGTGTGCCCAGGAATACATGCTTGAGCGAGCGAACGTATGTACGGTTACACAAATTATTTAGCACGTGCACGGGGGAATGAGTGAGCTCACGTGTGCAAGGTTGAGCGACTGCTGTATTCTTGCATGAATTAGCACGTGCATGGGGGAATGAATGCAAGAACGCATGTGTGCATGCTTGACTGTGTGCCTGAGTGTATTCGCCGTGGATGAGTATGGGCCTGAGTGCCTGAGTGTACGTGAATGATGTATTGAAGACCTAAAGGAGGACTGGCACCTGTCGCAGGCGCGCATGCCTGAATGAATGAACTGAATACATAAACGAGGGGATACAGGTATGTGCCCTTGAAGGAGTGAAGGAGTGGAACTCGCGAGCACATTTTAGTGTCTGCGGCATCCATGAGTTGCATGAGTCCATGCATCTGTGATTCAATGAGCAAGCAAATGGAGTCCACCAACCCAACCCCTCTCAGCCTTCTCCCCCCAGGCCCCTCTTGGGCAGCTTGGGGGATTTAAAGCCTGTGTCCTACAAGAGAAGTCACCAAGGGGGAGAGATCAAGGTGCAGAGTCCTTTCTATGGCTACAGGTCTACATCATGGCTCAATGGCAGGACCATTCTTGGAAGCAGATGGGCGGGGGTCTGAGCCATCCCTGCAGCCAGCTGGGGTGAAATGTAAGGGAGCAGTCTGTCTCCACATACACTGTGGGTCATCCTTTTTGGGCCCCATTCTGATCTCTCATCTATCAGATAGATGGAGTGATAAATGGATGGATGATGGGTGGCTGATGGATGTTGGATAAGGATGGATGATGGATGGATGATGATGGATGATGATGGATGGATGGATGAGTGATGGATGATGGACGGATGAGGAATAGATGTAGGGATGGGCGGATGGATGAATGATGGATGGATGCTGAATGATGATGGATGGATGGATGAGTGATGAATGGATGATGATGGATGGATGGATGAGTGATGGATGATGGACGGATGAGGAATAGATGTAGGGATGGGCGGATGGATGAATGATGGATGGATGCTGAATGATGATGGATGGATGGATGAGTGATGAATGGATGACGGATGATGATGGATGGATGGATGATGAACGGATGGATGATGGATGATAATGGAGGATGATTGGTGGATGATGAATGATGAACAGATGATAGATAATGATGGATGATGTATGGATGGATGAGGGATAGATGGATGGATGACGGATGGATGGATGATGGATGGATGAGGGATGGATGATACATGATGGATGGAGGATGCATAAATGGATCCATGGATGAGGGGATGGATGAATGGACAGATGATAGATGGATGGATGATGGATGATGATGGATGGATGATGGATGAGTGATGGATAGATGATGAATGATGGATGGATGTTGCATGGTGGATGATGGATGGATGACAGATTGATGATAATGGATGGATGATGATGGATGATGGATGGATGATGGATGGATGATGTATGATGCATAGATGGAGGGATGGATGGATGAGTGATGGAGGGATGGGTGGATGATGGATGGATGGATAGATAGATGCAGATACACAGAGTCTCACATGCTGATGTCCTGGGTTCTCATCCTCACATACTGACCTCTGAAACTGGACACTTGGGTGCGTCCTGCGCTCGGTGAGTGTGGGTCAGCCTGCTTGGTCTCACCCCCAGAAGTCACCCCTCTATTTTATCAGAACTCTCCAAAACAGACTTTGGCTGGAGGAAGGAGATGCTTTCAACCTGGGCGGGCTGAGCCCCCTCATTCCCAGTTTGGTTGGGGGGTACCCAGCACATTAAATACTGTGTTGAAACCCAGGAATGAAGGCAACACATTATTCTGTCTCTTAACCTACCGTGCCCTCACGACTTTAATTTGCTCATTAGTCGATATGGGTTCTCAATAGCCCCACTTTCTCTGTTAGAAATTAAGACTGGAAACTTCTGGACAAGTATCGACTGAACCGCTGCTTGGAGATTACAGCAGATATGCACACACCACACTTTCCATAAACACCATATTTTGTGGAAAAATATATACATGTTAGAAAAGGAGTCTGCTTTACACATTTGCAAATCTCCCTTGGATCTGGCTTACAGGAGGGGACTGAGTGCTCGTATTTGCTTCTGCCTTTACTCGGCTACATATTTTGTTTGGGCTGAAAGAGAGGAAGAAAATCTGTCTCCAGTCCGTGCGTCACTGGAAAAGCCAGGACTGCTTTCATGTTCTGTTCACATGCCCGTGAACATTCTTCTCTGGTGAGACCCTCATCCTGGATCCCTGGTAGCTCCTTTCAGGGGCAACAAGGCGGAATCTGAAAAATCTGTCACGCAAGCTTCGTCCTCCAGAAAGCTGAAAAATAACCCAACTCTGGATTTATCCTGAATTTTAAACAGATTTTTTTTTATGCAATGAGGATTTTGCAAACTCATGCAGCGGTGACTTGCACATCTGCCGAACGTTGGCTCTGTTGACTGCAGGAAATGTTTTGCCAATGCGCAGTCTCATGAGCAACGTCCTCACAGAAGCCTGTGGCGAGAATACCCGGGGGAACATCGCCTCTGATATATGAAGGGACGGTCTGAAGCAGGGTTTGACACTGGGAGGAATGGCATGTTCCGCAGACTCATACGGTGCTAACTCTGTGCATGGGGAACAGAGGCGGGACCTTGGGACGTGATGAGGGTTAGAGATGCTCAGGAGGGGGTTAACGTCCTTATGAGAAGAGACATCAATATCCTCCCTATTTTCTTTGTCATTGATGCTTCATCTGTGTCTCCTCCCTTTGCCTCATTTTTCTCCTTCAGGTCTTCCATCTTCATCTCCTGCTCCTGCTCCTGCTCCTCCTGCTCCTTGTCCTGCTTCTCCTGCTCCTTTTCCTGCTCCTCCTCCTGCTCCTTCTCCTGCTGCTCCTTGTCCTGCTTCTCCTGCTCCTTTTCCTGCTCCTCCTCCTCTCTACTCCATAAAGAACCATCTGCAATCCAATAAGAGACCCTCCTCACAGCTGACTTCCGCCAACATCCTCCATTCTCCCAAACACAGGCATTTAATCTCCTGCAGAAGCCCCCATCCATTCCATGGCCTTTTGTTACAGCAGCCTCAGCCAACACCACCGTCCTTCCCTTTCCCGTGTATTCGTTTAGTTCAGATTTACCGAGCTCCTCCTGTGTGCCTGTCTCTGTCCTGGGAGCTGAGGGCCGTCCCATCCCTCTGCAGACAGGAGTGGGGGACATTCCAAGCATGAACAACATGATTTAATGTCCTAGAGTGGGTTGGAGGTCCATGTGCAATGGAAGACAGACGTGTGACTGGGGCGAGAGGGCCCTTGGAGGGGGGTGATTGACGTGGTCCCACCTCCTTATCTTCTGCTGGCTCTACAGCCAAGGCTGACTTCCCCCCCAGCCCCCCAGGAGCCCAGAGGTACATGCCGCTACCTGGGAATACAATGCCATCTCTTGTCACACCTGAGTACATGACCGTTTTTTGTTTTTTTTTACTGCAGGAGCAGTCCCGATGCTGAGTTTCCCCCGATGATGAATGCCTCCCCAACTCTTCCTACACAGACAGCTGTCTTTGACAGGCACCTGTTTCCCAGGGCATGGGGCTCTGCCTTCGGGACCCAGACAGCTGTAGGTCCCAGATGTGACAATAGCTGGCAACCTCCCAGGGGGAAAAAAAGAGAAAGCACATCTCTCTTTGGAACACAGGGAGCCAGGTCTCTCTTAGGAAGATGGGGCTGGGATGGAGGCCAAGCTGACTCAGTCACATGCGTCAATGTCAGACACCCAGATAGGGCTCGACCAGCAGATCCCATCGTCTTGCGAATCTGACCTTCAGGCACGGGTGTGGAGGACAAACCCAGGCTGCTGCAGTCCTGATGCCTCCCTGCAGACTGTTTCTCTCCTTCTTGGCATCTTGAGAGGCAGGACTGTTTCGGCACCAGGCTGTGGGGCTCTTTTCTGGGGATTTTTCTGCAGAGAGTCTAACTGGGTTCAGACAGACAATGGGGTGGAAGGCATGAGCTTTCCAGGGGAAGCAGAAGATTTCTGAATCATGCCATGCAGACTGCCTTTTAGGTGAGCATTCCACAGAGGATAACTCCACAGAGCTGGCTGCCGTGTCCCCTTGGAGATTCCCACCGCACGTCCTCCTGGGTTTAGATTGCATTATGCAGCCATATGTAGCTCTTTGCAGAGATTGCACCATGAAAAATAAAAGCACAGCTCCCGTGGAGGCTGCTCAGAGTTAGAGCATGGATCCCTCAAAGACGAGGTGACAGTCGCAGGTTCTGGTCAAATCTCCTGGTCCTGTCAGGAGCTCTTTCAAGGCTGGTGGCACAGGGTCAGGATTCTAACACACCCCACTGGCCCCAACCTGCCCAGGACACCAGCGCTGCTTTGAATAACTAGGCTGGGAGAACCCAGGTTCTGTGCAAACATACTCACTTTAAAAGCTTATTTGCAGGGGGCCACAGTGGCTTCTGTGGGATCGGATGTGTCTCCTTAGAAAAGGACGCACAGCCGGATTTTGCAAAAACCAAAGCCATCCAACAGAATATGGTCTGACTCCGATGTAGTCTTAGAAGAATGCAATCAAATAAATGACCTAAAAGCAACCAAAACAGACTTCCAGGCTCTAAAATTCAGTGAGCAGACACCAGGAGAAGGGGTAGGAGGCAGGCACGTTGGGTCAAAGCGTCAAGGAGAAGACAGAGAATCTGACTGGGTGGTGACTGATATATCAGAAGCAGAGGTGGGTGGACCGGGACCCTCAGGTGCAAACCAGATCCTGGGAGGAGGCTTTACGTCTTCCCTACCGTTCATGTCAACATCACAGGGTGAAGGAGAGACATCGGATCCTGGGTTGTGATGTAAAGGGATCAACAGGGATGTGTCTGATGTTGATGGTCCCCTGAAGGCGAGATCACATCAGGAGGAAGTGCTCCTTCTGTAAAATTAAGCACAGACATGGGGACTCGCAGGAAACTCACCAGAAGTGGGGTCATCATGGACATGAAGACTGAGCCTCCCATTCCCAGAGCTTCCAGAAAATCCCCCAGCAGCAGCCACCTGTCAAGTTGCAAGTTTGCTCTGAGACCCAGCCTGGAGCCCTGAATTCGGAAGACTGGAAATTGCCTCCTGTCCACTTCACTGGAAAACAGGGGCTCAAAGCACCAGCCACAAGCGATGGTGAGCTGCTCAAGCAGGCAGCTTCCAAGTCTAGGGTCCTCGGGACCTCAGCTGCACACAGAAGGAGGAAATCATCTTCTCGAAAAGGAGACAGACATCACCCATTCTGGAAGGGGAGCTGTGAGGTTCACACAACGAGCTCCACCATGTGTTGGCCGTCAGAATGGGCTTCCTGGAAAGAAAGCAAAATGTTCCAGGGCTGTGGCAGAGAGCTGAGCGTTTGCTCTGAAAAGACTGCAGGGCCAAAAGCACGCTGGTGGAGACAGGAATGACGGTGTCCTAGGCTGAAGCGAGACACGGGCTCCTGAAGAAAGGTCCCCGTGAAGACAGCACAGCATCCCTGTCCATCATGCCTGTGACGCAGCAGAACATCGCTGCATGAGCTCTGCGATCTCCTGGCTGCCTTGGGAGATATTTTAGCCTGACCTCTGACCGTCCCTGGAAAGATGAGGGTGAAAGGAGGATGATGGTGTCCCTGAGACAGCAACAAGAGATGGCTGGGACCCCCGATTATTTCAGGATTAACGGAGATGCTTTTAGAATCTCAGCATGCAGAGAACCGTCCCCTTTATTCTGAGCTTCTTCTTGAGCTGGTGGAACCAACAAATCAACATTCGGCAGATGAGCAGGAGAAAAGACCCCCCCGAGTGACCCACAGATGGAGAGTCTCCCTGGCTGTGGATTCTCGGGTTCATGAGACCCACAGAGGATGTATGTCCTGAGCTGAGGATGGAGAGGGGCCTGGGGCGTCCAGGAGAGAGGACGGTCCCCCAGGAGGTGATGGCGTCCCAGGACTCAACCTTTCTTCTAGATGTTTAGTTTTCGTGAAGGCAGGTTTCTCTCCTCAAGGTCATTTCTGGAGGTGAGCCTGTAGGTCACCTTTATTATGTCAGGTGATGGGGACAGCTTATGGGGAGAACCCCCAGGGGCTCCAAGGACCAAGGGGCCACGGATTGGGGGGAAAAAAGCCTGCCGTGTGCAGCTTGGAAAATGTCCTCCTGACCATTTGGGGGGAGACCCACCATTTCCTAAAGAATCCACTGGATCCACAGGAAAAAATCAGATGGAAGAAACACCAGAAACGTTTGCAAACACTTGCTGGAGACAGAGAGGCGCCCGCTCTGGAAAAGGAGTTCTTCAAATTCTCAACAAGAAGCAACCAAAACGCCTCAAAATTATCCAAAAGAAGAGAGAGCAGCAGAGGCAGAGGGAGTCACTAAGCACGTTCGGTCAGAAGCAAACGCTGCGCATGTCAGCTGTTTCTGCAGAAACAGTCGCTGGCGAGGGGACGCAGGGACCCGAGAAAACCTCTAGGCTGGAGCGTCATTCGAGAATATAAGGTGCCCTGTACACCAGGCCAGGAGCTGGAGCACCCACCACGAAATGTGCAGTTTGCCATGGCAAGAAAGAGAGGATGTGTGAGGTCTGTGGCTCCTGGGAGACCTCTGGAAACTAAGGGAAAGCACTTGCCCCTTGTCCCGTTGCATTGACGTGTCACGCAGAGCACGGCGGACGGGGAAAATGTCCACGTCTGTCGGGGCGTCTGCAGCATGAGAGGATCAGCCCTGTAAGTCTAACAGCGCCAGCAGTGCGTGGTGAGAACATTTAGAATCTGTAACTAGACGAGTATACCTTCCAGGCCCTGCACCGCCCTTCTCTCCATTCCCCTGTGCTCCTCCCGTCTGCAAGCTTGAGCTGAGCGAAGTCAGCATATCTGTCAGAAAGATGCATTGTCCCCGGCAGCGCCCCAGGAAATGACACCATGGTGCATGGGGAATGCACCTGGCAGAGCCCCTGGGCCCCTCGCACCAACTCCTGCATCAGAAGAAGGTTGACTTGGGGGAGAAGTTCAAGCTCCACGCTTCAGGTTCCTTTCCACTCCTCGGGTTCCAGCATCAAGCCTGGACAGAGCATGAAGGATGCCTCCACTTGCCGGTCTGGACCCCAGATGGCACAGCGCTCCTGGTGGAAGAGCCGAGGACAGTGGCCTCTTCCTCAGGTCCACTGGGTCCGGGTCTCCCATCCCAAGACAGACTGTGTAAATGGGTCCCTGGGATGCCTGCTGCTGGAGGAGAGGACGGTCCTGCAGCTTTAAAAATGCAGATGGCCCGCCATTGGCCAGATCTGTCACGTGACCACCCCATCGCCGCACGGCATGCTGGGAGTTGTAGTTCTCAGGACATCTCCGCCTTCCAGGTGCCTCGCTGCAGAGATTCAAGAAGGGAGGTGGGCAGACAGCGTGGCTTCTCCCACGCTCAGCGTCTATTTATGTCTTTGGATGCTTTTATTATTTGCGTGCATGGCTCTGTGCATGAAAGACATTGAATCTGCACCTCCGTCCATGAGCAGGTCCCAGCACCCGCTCCAGCAGATCCCAGGACCCGTCTCCCCCACCTGGCTCCTCCTTCCTTCGCTCGTCCCTCCTCCACCCCTGGGAGCCGCTGTCTGTGTCCCGGGACCCCTGTGCTTGAGATTTATGTCTTTATCTCCACGTGGAGTGACACCATCCTGTCTTCTCTCTGACTCATCTCACCCAGCAGGGTCCCCTCCAGGTCCCTCCAGGGGGGACAAAGGGCACGATGTCACCTTCTTCACAGCTGCCTCCAGTCCCATGGAGGGTCCATCCCCCAGCGTCTCCCTCCGTCCTCTGTGGACGGGCCCGAAGGTCGTGTCCAGGTCTCGTCTGCTGGGAACACAGGGTGCAGATGTGTTTTCTGATGAGAGATGCTGTCTCCTCGGGGTCGCTGCCCAGGAGGGGACGGCTGGCTCTAATGTCAGCCCTATCTTAATTTTTTGCAATTCTTGCTATTTTTCATGAACTTCGTCCATGTCCATTTCCTGCTCTCGGCTTTGGGGCTGATGATCACAAACACCCGTACAGACTGCGTTGTGCTGAATTCTACTGACATGAAGAAAAGTCGTCGCCCCCCACCCCCCGCATCTGAGATGCCATCGTCAGTCCGTCCCGAGCAGATCTGGGCTCTTCCACACATCTCGGGGCTGATGCTGACTGCACTTGGGGAGACGGACCCCATTAAGATACTTGAAAACCAGCTGATGACCCGCCAAGCTCCACGGCATTCCGACCCCCTGGATTTCCGGACCGGCGTGGGGTCCCTGATACAGAAAGAATCACACAGAGACACCCCAAATGATGTGCTCTTTTATTCTGCATTGCTGAAGATGCTGGCCCAGTCCTGGACGGGTGTCCCTACCCACATGGGCGCCTTCCGTGTCTGCTTTCAGATGGGACTTCACACTCACACACACGCTTTAGCACGCGTCAATCACACGCAGCCCGAAAACCACGCCTGCCCACGTCCAGGGGATGTCAGCCTTCCCCACGCCGGGGACACCCTCCCCAGGACCAGACAGTCTCTCGGATGGAGCTCATTTTGCAGATGCCGTCCCTACGTTGGCCAGACCCCCGCGATGCTACCTCCCCCATGACCAGCCAAGCCAGCCTCCCGGAGACCTGTGGGGAAGTCGCCCTGAGTCGGCTCTCCGGAGAGTGTGCATTTGGGGTCTAAAGCTTGGGGTCGTGCTGAGCAGCTGCAGAAGCTCGCATGCATGGAAGCAGAGATCCCTCTGTACCCTCAACTATAAGAAGGAGCAAAGCAAAGAAACAGCACACCTTTGAGGAATCCGAGGGTGACCCTGCCACCACCCAGGACCAGGAAAAAGGAGTGAAGCCACATCTCAAGCACTGCGGTCCCCAGCACCCCATCACCCAGCTGGAGCATTTGCAGTCATGCAGACTT
Organism: Solenodon paradoxus; assembly: GCA_004363575.1. NCBI lineage: Eukaryota > Metazoa > Chordata > Mammalia > Eulipotyphla > Solenodontidae > Solenodon > Solenodon paradoxus. The sequence goes on from RJWH01006351.1 coordinate 30,046, forward strand.
GAAGGCACACCCAGAAAGATCCAAGGCCACCGTAGGTCCGGGAAATGCCCCTGGACCCCTTGGCTGGCAAGCGGTCTGGCTAGGAGGGAGAATTCAGCGCCCACCACCGCTGACTCCAAACCCACTGGCGTCCTTCAGTCTCTTAAAAACAGAGAAAGACCCCCACCCAGAGCGCTGGACATTCTGCCCTGGACCCCGAGGGTGGGAAGGCGGCCCCCCGGCGGGAGGTCAGCAGCTCAGAATAGAAGTCCCATTTCTCTGCACAATCAGGCTGCAGCTCAGGTCCCTCTGGCATCTTCCAAGCGCAGCTCTGGCCGCCGGACACCAGGTCCCAGGAGCCGCTGTGCTGAAGGAGGTGTCTCGTGGATTCCGCGAAGAGGAAACTCTGGGAGATGCAGGTTAGAAAAGTCATCAAGGAACCGTCCCAGGAGGGAGAAAGGAAGGGACTCTGGGGTGGACGAAGACTGTGCCACGCGCCCCTGGCTCCTGCACGTCGTCAGACGTTCTGCGGTTCTGTCAGGGAAGACGGGGAACAATCAGTCACGGTCGTCAGCTCTTGGAATCCTGTGCCCCGATTTTCTCCAGTGCACAGGATTCTCCAACCTGAAGGCATGTCCACCTGATGGCCGTGGGGTCAGACGGGTCGCCGGTGCCTCCAAAGGAGCACAGAGGAGTTTCTCTACTTTGCAAAATCAAAAGATTTTGCTTTGACCCCCCCCGATAGACTGAGCGTGGTGCCTTTGAAAAGCTTTGTACCGATTGCAAAAAAAAGCAAGCACGGTCCAGGAGGGGCAGAGACCCCCATGATGGACAGATGCATGGAAGCAGGCGACAGACACAGCCTCCCAGTCTCTGCAGACACCCAGGTCCAGGGAAGCCTGCAATCACAGAAGCAGATGGTGGTCTGGCAGCTGACAGCTGCATCCTTTTTTCTGCAAAACTGACCACAGGGCTGGTTGTCCCCGTGTCCTGCAGCTCTGAACACAGCTTTCCCTGCTCCTGGAATGGCAGCCCTGAGCTCACGGGCACACGGAGGCAGAGAAATGCCAGATGCCATTGACCATCCGTGCATGGGCGGTTGGCAGGACAGGAGGTGGCTTTCCCCTCAGCTCCCTTGCAAAGCAGGACTCAGGCAGGACCGCCCAGCCCTTGGGAACCGGGAACCCCAATGGGAGCTGAGCAGACACCCCACTGTGCAGGGTGGTTACCCGCATCTGAAAGCCCTTGAGAGGCTTGCAATTCGGTGATTCTGTGCTTTATTGGGGAACCAGGGTGCAGACACTGCAGAGGCCCCCCCAAGATTGGTCCCAAGTGGCCGCTGCTGCAAGTTTGATGAAAAAATACCAAAGCCACCCACCATCTGCCTCCTGGAAGGGAAGAATCTGCAACTGAAAACTGCTCCCTCAGGCTCGGGTGCTCGAGGGCACGGGCACAGGGAGACCCCAGCCCCATGAAAGACACCCCAAGTGTTTCCCCATCAGGAGGCAGGAGGAGGAACCCGGGGTCCCGGGGGACTTGCCGTGTGGCACGCAGCACTGTCTCCTCCGGTTGTAGTAGCCCACGGCCGCCCCCACCAGCGACACCACTAGGACTGACACCACGGGAGACACGATTTTGGCCACGGTGTTGTCTGCGGAGGAAAGGACATTGGTGGAGTCCCGCGCGCCCCCCGGGAGCGCCGTCCAGCTCACCCCAGCCCACCTCCCTCCACAGACGCCGGCGATCGCAGACCCTGGGTCCACGGGAAAGCAGAGTCTCAGGTGGCAGCCAGGGCGTCAGGACACAGGGTCAGGTGGTCCGCCTGAGGAGGACAGGGTCTCGTAAAGGCCTGCCTCCTCCAGGAGGAAGAAGAGACCCGTCCCCACCAGAAGCCGGAGGGAATCAGTCTGTTTGCATGAGAGGGAACAGATTCACCATGTCGTGACCATCCAGCGCATGCGCCACAGAGATGGGGGCAGAAGAAGCCACTGGTCCATTCAGTTGTGTGGATGGATGGGTGAATGGATGATGGATGGATGATGGATGGATGATGGATGGATGATGGATGGATGATGGATGGATGATGGATGGATGATGGATGGATGATGGATGGAGGATGGATGGTAGATAGATGATGGATGGATGATGGATGGATGTTGGATGGATGATGGATGGATGATGGATGGATGATGGATGGTGGATGGATGATGGATGGATGATGGATGGATGGATGATGGATGATGTAGGATGATGAAGGATGTTGGACAGATGATGGATGGATGATGGATGGATGGAGGATGACGGATGATGGATGTTGATGGATGATGGTGGATGATGCATGGATGATGGATGATGATGGATGGATGATAATGGGTGATGGATCATGATGGATGATGATGGATAATGGATGATGGATGGATGATGGATGGGAACCTAATGGCTTTGATAACGGGTCTCCCCAAATATCCAATGGATCCCCAACTCTTCATGGTCTATGCTCCTTCCCCTCAAGGTCTCCATGGTGACACAGTCCTTCTTCTCAAAATCCCCATGGCGACGCGGTCCTTCCACTCAGGGTCTCCAAGGTGACATGAATCTTCCCCTTGACGTCTCCACGGCAATGTGGTCCTTCCTCTCATGGTCTCCAAGGTGACAGGTCCTTCCCCTCAAGCTTGATTAATGAGTCCACCGGGCTCGCTACTCACTTGAGCCAGCTGCATCCTGCTTTTGTCCCCATCAGACACCAGGTCCCATCCTCACAAATGGCTAATATCCAAGTGGACCCCACATGCTGCAGGTCAGTCCCCTGTCTCTGGCCCCAGGACCCCATATGAGCCATCCAACCATCCGCCACACCTGGGTTTCTCTCTCTGACCTCGCCTCTCCTGCCAAGGGAAGCCAGGAGCCAACATATTCTCCAGAACACTAGGCAGTCACCCAGCCAGGGGCCTGGCGGGAGTGGGGATGCAGAGGTCGCTTCGCCCTCCCCAATTCTGTCCGGCACGCAAGCCACAAACCCACAGAGAGACGGGAGGCTTCTAGAACCAGGTGTTACCTTGCTGGTGGCCGTAGGTCGAGTGTCCACCTCCACCTGTGAGGAGAAGGCAGGGGTGTGTTTATTTGAGTCGGTGTCTCACCAGCCCGGCCGAGAAGCAGGGAGGTGGGTCTGAGGGCAGGGGCCACAGCCATCTATTCAGTCTGAAGCCCTCGTCTCCAGGTGAGGCCGTGGACAGAGGCTGGGAGGCAGGGAGCGAGCGCTCCAGGTCTGTGGTGAGGAGGGGCCAGGAATGGAGGGAGAGGGACGTGGTTTACTGGTCAGGATTCTGGGGATCAGGGCACGTGGGCATGCACCTGCAACTGGCGTGCCTGCAGAGACCCACACGTGTGTGCCAACCCATGTGATCCCACCCCCAAAGCATGCACACTCACTGTGCACACACGTGTGCGAACAGGGGCACACACATCTGCAAAGACACATCTGCACAGACGTACAAGGGCATGTGGGTATTCTGCAAATCCATGCACATGGCATGCATGCGTGCGGTAACACCAAGTGTGTTCACGTAGCAAGCACGCCCAGCCCGTGGGCACACACAGGTGCAGACAGCTGCGCACACTCTCCCGGACATGCACAGCTCCTTCCCCGGCACATGCATGCGTAGTGCGTGCAAACCCAGGTGGAAGCCGCATGGGAATGCACACCGACGAGCCACGTGCGGACAACGGCCCCAGCACCGGAGAGGATGCCCCGCAGCTCAGCCCCTTGTGCAGACAGCAGCGCAGAGAACTTTACCATAAGGTCCTCTGTAGAAGTCGGGTTGCCGGCGTCTACCTCCTGCAGGAGACAGAGCTCAGAGACACCCAGGGGCTCGCAGGGGATAAAGAAGCATCACCAAGCACCGCGCCCCGGCTCACAGAAGGGGCAGGAGCACTGGTCCCCGGCAAGGGTACAGCATGGGGATGGACGGGGAGCCCTGACAATAAGCTGGAGACCCCAGGACATGGCAGCTGAAGGAGTGTGGGTGCAGACAGGCTGCCCGTCATCACCTATGTCCAGCGGGGACAGATTCCAAGTGCATCATCACAGCCAGAGACACCGGGGAGCGCACACCTGGTCCTGGACTCCAGCCTCCAGGAATGAAGTGGGAAGCTGGAGCCCCTGTGGAAATGCCTCAAAATTTTCTTTTAAAAAGCATGAGTAGATCATTCAGGAGTTCTGCTTCTAGGGGTCTAGCCCAAGAAGGTGGAAATAGCAACTGGAACATAGAGCTGCATCCCCACAGTCATGGAGGCATAATTCACAACAGCCAAGAGCTGGAAATGACCCAAGTGCTCAATGTCAGATGATAGAGAAGATGTGTTCTAAATACTACAGAGCTATGAAAAATGTGTTAACCCCGAAAGACACTCATTGACAGAAATGTCTGCACCCCTATGTACACTGCAGCTGATTGCCTATAGCCAAGAATTGATAATGACCTAACTGCCCCTCATCAGATGATTGTGGGTAAAGAAGATGTGATAGGTGGTGGAATATTACTCGACCATGAAAAAGGTTTTAACCTCAAAGGCACTCATTCACAGAGACATCTGCACGCCCCTGTGCATTTTCACATTATTTACAACAAAAAGAGCTGGAGACAACCTAAGCGCCCATCATCAGATGATGGATAGAAAACATGGGGTCTTGATACACCGTGGAAACCTACACAGCTATGAAAAAGGTGGACGTATGCCATCTGTGACAGCATGGATAGAAGGACAGGGTGTGATGCTCAGTGAGATACATCAGGAGAAAGACAGACACCAAGGGATCTCACTCCTATGAGGAAGATAAAGAAACATCAATAGAACACACCAAAAAGAAACAAACCCTTAGATGCAAAGAACACAATGCTGGTCACCGGAAGAAAAGAGGACAGGCGATGGATCTGTGGGGTTAAAGGCCTCAATTTTAGGGTGGAGAATGGAGATAAGACTTCAGGTTGGGGTGACTAACTGGGGGGGACACGATGGAATACCAAACAGCCCTAAATAAGGTGCCGCGTGCCTTTCCCGGCCACATGAACCCGAGAGTACGGAGCGGATGGAGGTGAGTCAGAAGCAGAAAGACAAGTGTTTGATGAGCTCACCTGTCTTTGGAATAGGGAGAAACCTCCCTCCTCAACGACTGCATGAAATGAAATGAAAACAACCAGCAGAGCTGAACTCAGGCTGCCCGAGGGGAAGGCGATGGGAATTGGGTTCCCTCATACGCTGCTGTCTCTGCCGAGATCCCAGTCTTGAAGCCTCGCTTCTGCCCAGAGAGGAATATGCCGCCTCCTCCTGGCTTTCAGAACCACCGGACATGGCAGGGCTTCCAAATGCACCCACTTTGCAACATTCCGGTGCTTCCTCACATCCTGCGTCTCCCTTGCAGGTTCAATCCAGGTCTCTCTGCCCTGGGACCGGGTGGGCTCCCCATGCAGGAATCCCGTCTCTTGGGACGCTGCTGACTCCCTCAGCTTGCCTCTAGGTGATGTTTCTGCCCCGTCACAGGTGAGGGGGCTTCTCCGGTCCCCCCCAGAGCAGGAGCCCGAGCAGAGATGTACAGGCTTGACCCCCAGCCCGGGAGAAGGGGCGACAGGCATGCACGGGACCCCCAGATGCAGAATGCACACCTCCTACCGCCTCCCTCCGGGCCTGACGGGACATACCGTATGTGTCTCCATTGTTGTTATAACCTGGATGGTAGCCGCCACCTCCTGCGGGGGACAAGTTGGAATTGAAGAGCACTCAACCTCAAGCTGCAACATGGGGTGACCGGATTGTCACCTCCAAACCCCAAAAGACCCCCCCAGACCAGGGAGTAGCAGGAGGCCTGTTCAAAGTGGCCCCCGCATCACAGAGTCCCAGTGGGAAAACTCTCATCAGGTGAGGGCTCCCCAGGCTTTCCAGGGCACAGGTGTGGTGTGTGCACACCTGCAGGGACACAGGTGCTGGCCTGGTCCCCACAGAGGCCTGCAGGAGGAGGCAGTTGGATAGCAATGGTGATGGTAAATGCTCTTTCTTTCATTTTTTCTAGATGGATCTTTGTTAAAAGGAAAGGTGCAGGCAGGAAGGAAGGCAAGCAGAGGCAAGCAGGAAGAGAGGAAGAAGCAGCATTTATTTAGTTTTTCATCTTGGCTGTTTCCCTGGTGAGAACCAGCCTTTTGTTTTCATGTCTTTTGTCCTCACCTGGTGGAAGGGGTGAGGGAGCTCTCTGGGGGTGTTTCTTTTAAGGAGAGTAACGACCTCGATCTGTTTTTTGTTGCTTTAATTTGCATGCCTCCGTCACAGAACCCAAGAGTGTTCCTGGGGCCTCATGAACTCCAAAAAGACCCCAACAGCCAACACGATCACATCGATGGCTAGGATTTCACATAGGCATTTAGAGGGTGGAAGGCATTTCTTTTCCCAGGTTGGGGTGGAGGTAACAGTCTTACATGTCAGATCTTTGGCATGCATGTGGATTCGACTTTTTTGAAAGGAAACATGCAGGCAGGAATGAAGGAGAGCAGAGGCTGGTACACAAGAAGAGAGACAAGAAAGAGCATTTCCCTTTCTTTTTATTTAGTGGTTCCCTAGGCTGTACCCTTGGCCCGGGGTCCCCAGGATGGACCTGGCCTGTGCTCAGCCAGAGGCAGTGGACCCAACCATTCCTCCATCAGGATGCACTGCAAAGGCTCTTTGGTAACCAGGAGTTTCTCATTTCCCCTTTTACTCAGAGAGGAAGCTATTTTAGAGTTGTCCTGAAGGGTAGGGAGACGCGTGGCTGCAGCCGTTCGTCCAGGTAACGGCGCACTCGGACCAGCCAGGGCGCACACACGGGGAGGCAGCCTGGGGCGGACGGGCCGAGCAGATAGAAAAGCTTCTGCCGCCTGCAGCTCTTTGCTGCCTGGGAGTCTGGGCACGGTTCTCATTCCACCCGGGGAGGACACGTTCCATGATAAGATGTCCCTACGGGGCCCTGGTGGAGTAGAGGTTGGATCCCCCGCCTCCGACCCAGCCAGGTCCACCTGCCTCCCAGGGACCTGGGTTCGCGTCCGTCTGAGGGGGCCCAAGTCAACTAGAAGATTAAGAGTTCAACAGAATAAAGTGCTTCTCCCTGCGGTGCCTGCCCGCCTGCCTGGGCTCGCCTTCATTCCTGCCTGCACCTTTCCTTTAAAGAAACAAAGTCGCAGCTGGAGATACTATGAGAAACACGCCCAGGCACAGGCCTTGAAGAACTGCCATCAGAAGTGTGAGCCACACGACCCCACTTAACCACCCACCAGAGCCTCCTCTCGCCCAGATCCCGTCTGCATTCCGTCTCCCAGACCCCGGACGGACCGGCCCACCACCCACCCGGGACACGGAGGGGACTTGGGACCGACAGTCGCCCCCCCGTCTTCCAGGCGCCCCGTCTGCGCGTGCGCCGTGCGCCCCGACGCCCTGTCCGCCCCGGCGCCGGCCTTACCTGCAGGTGGCTGGGGTTGGGGTGGGTACTGTCCGTACCCATTATTGAAGTCACCTGTGGCAGACAGAGAATGAGGCCAGCCCTGAGCAAGGAAGCCGCCGGGTGGGACGGTCAGCCCCTGTCCCCGACGCCTGGGACTTGCAAAGGCAAAGCTGTAGGGGAGACGCGGACTTTCCTTCCTCTGCCCCAGGCTTTATGGGGACAGAGCCCTGTGGCCACTAAGTCCCTCCCGCCGCGCGCCGGGAACCGGGCTGAGTATCCGCGTCGCGTCCCGTCCACAGGAGAATCCCAAGACGGGGCCCCTGGGGGACTTGAACTCGTGGAGCATCAGCTTTTGGGTTTGGGGGCAGAACAAGGGCGATTAGGCTGAGACGCTTCCCCCGGATGAAGAGACATCAAGCCTACAGGGCACCAGACACCGTGTCGTGGAAACTCTAAGGGCTGAGGGACCAAGGGAGGCAGGCAGAGGACCCCAGGGACAGGGGAAGCCCATCCCGGAGGCCAGGCAGAGACTGGCCAGAGCAGGCTGGCAGGAGGCAGGAGGGGTGGACGCTTCGACTTGTCGGTGGTGGTTTCTTAGTTCTCCTGTTTCTTCCCTCCTTTTTTTTCCTGAGAGGTCCACTCACGTGTGCAAGAATTTCCATCCTCTCCTGCCAACCTCCGAGGCCATCGGGGGGCCCCTGGAGCCCGGCCCGGGCAGGAGAAGGTCCACACAACACCCTAAGAACGCAGGAGCCAGACGCCCTGCTCACGAGCGGACACTGTGCCTTTGGAGCGAGTCTTGTTCCGAGAACAGCACGTGTGTGCGTTCCCTGCAGCCGCAGGTGTTGGTCGGGAGAAGAGCGGGCGCCTTGCGAGAGAAATGGCCAATCTCTCAAAAAGCCATTGTTGGGACATTGAGGAGAGCATGTGGGGACATTCCAGGGGTCTGGCACCCACCCCGACCCTTACAGGAGCGTGTGCATTCTCCCTAAGCCTTCCATCATTTATTTTCACCACCTCAATCCTTCTTTAAAACTTGCCTCCAACGCGACCTTTAAAGAAGTCTTAAATCAACTCGTGTGGTCACTCAACCTTCAAATAAATTCTTGCATCCACCCTGAAACTTAAATAAATTCTTGTATCCATCCCCAACCTTAAATTCTTGCAAGGAACCCAGCCTTTAAATAGTTGCATGCATTCATCCTTGCTCTTAAATAGTGTATTGCACGCATCGCAGCCCTCAGATCAATTCCTGCATCCCTCTCAGCCTTCACATCAATTCTGGCATCCATCCCAAACCTAAAAGTCTTGCATCCATACCAGCCCTTGAATATGTTCTTCACACATCCCAACCCTGAAGTCCATTCTTGCATCCATCTCTGCCCTCAAATCAATGCCTGCATCCACCCCAGCCCTTCAAGCCCCTCCTGCACCCAGCGCCACACCCCAGTGCATCCCTGTCCCCAGACTCCTAGCTCCTCCATCAGAATTGCCGGGCAGGGGGCGGACGGGAGGCGGCCTGGGCCGGGGGTAGATTATCTGCAGGACAAGACCAAGGTGATTTTCATTTCAAGCAACCTGACCTCTTCCCACTATAAAGCACCTGTGACCTCGGAAGGCCCCGAATGGATACCCATCACCACCCAATCCCCGGGGCCGGGCAGAGCACTAGAGACCCCTCCCGACCCACGGTGCTCCACGTCTGGCTGAATCCGAGACCGAGACCTTTCTTGTCTTCTGGGAATGAATGCAACCCACACGCTGGCCTTTCGTGGTTCCTAAGCTTGAATCCCCATAGTGCTGACCATCTTTCAAGCTCAGAACAGGCTTTCTGCCCCAGGACCTTTGCACATGACATTTTCCCCTGACTCTCCCCTCCATCAGCAGATGCCCACACCCGTGTCTCTGGTGCAATTCCTGGCTGCCGATGCAAACTCGCCTCATATATCAGGGTCAACTTTCCAAGTCCATGCTCCCTTTGGAAGGACCTGTCCTGTGGAGTCAGGACCCCCACTGGTGACCTCCGGGGACCTCCATCCCCTCTCACAGACCCAGCACGTCCTGAGGTCCTGGGGTCGGGTCTCCACTCAGATTTCTGAAGCTCCAAGTCCCAGGTCCAGGTGTGGGCAGGCGGGTCCCCCTGAGACCTCTGTCCTGGGCATGGAGATGCCGTCTCCTCCCCGTGTCCTCACAGGGGTCCCTGTGTGTCTGTGTCCTCATCTCCTCTTCTTAGAAGGACCCATCCTTCTAAGGGGGTTGAGGTGTTGAGAACACACCCTGGGGACCTCTATTTCCTATCTGGGATGAGATCTCTCCTGAGTCTCTTTCTCCTCCTCATACATCTGTGGATCCTTCCCTGTGTGCAAACATTTTACCTTCTGAAGCCAGAAAAATAATGCAATGGGGCCTCGCTGGGTTGTTAGAAGCCAGATGTGCAAATGAAACCCTCAAAGCAGCAAGAGATAATCCCAGAGCTTGAGTCCCTGGGGGGACCGCAGGGAGCATCTGGCTTCAGGTCCCTGTGTCTCCCTGGTTCTCAGAGTTTTGTTGCAACCCCAGGGCGCCCTCATTGCATACGGGGAGGGTTGAAGAAGGGGAATGTGCCCCGAATGACCCGCCGGGGGTAGACGTAGGTGCTCCCTGGAGCCAGCCCGGGAATCCCCAGCCACACAGGCGAGGTGGCCATCCCTCACCCAGAATGCGTGCCTGGAGCCACAGAGGAGCAGTCATAAAGCCAGAAAAAAATTAATTAAGTAGGAGGATCCTCCCAAAACGACTGGAGGTAAAAATAAGCCAGAGCTGGGCAGTTGGTGATGGAGAAGCGCGGGAGCTGTCTGCTCCTGGGAGCACATACATTTCCATGCATGTCAAAGCCACCAGCCCCTTTCTGGAAACTTCTGGAAGCCATCCCCCAACAGCTGGCCAGCACCCCACTACCCTTCAAGGCTGGGTCCGAGGTTTGGAAGCAGGGGCAGAGGCCAGGACCTCATCGTCCTATCTTTCCCCCTGTGTTTTGCAAGACGCGAAATGAGAAGCACCGAGTCAGTGCTGGACTCAGGGAGAAATGGGAAGCGGCCAGCAGGGCGCCAGCGTCAGGCAGCACCCAAGGCGCTGGCTTGGATGGAGAAACTCGAGTTATCCGGGACACGGGTCAGCAACGAGGAAAGGAGTTAATCAAACAGCCTCTCAGAAGCTCTCAGTGTGGACTCGCCCAGGGACACGCGTCTCCAAGGTCAGTTCTTACTTGTTCCGCCTTCGGGATGGCCGGGCTGTGGCGGGTATGGCGGCCTGGGCTGCGGGTATGGAGGCCTGGGCTGCGGGTTTGGAGGCCTGGGCGGCAGGTATGGAGGCCTGGGCTGCGGGTTTGGAGGCCTGGGCGGCAGGTATGGAGGCCTGGGCTGCGGGTTTGGAGGCCTGGGCTGCGGGTTTGGAGGCCTGGGCTGCGGGTTTGGAGGCCTGGGCTGCGGGTATAAGTCTGCGGGAGAAAGCACAGGGTGACGTTACCAGGGAGACAGGTCCCTCGGGGCAGAGCTGTCCCCCAAAGTAGCAGCTGGAAATGCCAAACCCAGCCAGGACATGAAACAGTAGTTGCACAGGCAGGTGCGTGGGGCACTGGGAAAGCAAGTAGGGAGGCTGAGAAAGCTGGACAGCCCCAAAGATGCCACAGGTTGGAGACAGAAGGATCTGGGGATGAGCTCTCTGCAGACAAGGGACCCCAGCATTTGGTTTCTTTAGATTAAGGGCCAGGTGCAGGCCAGCTTGCAGACCACCCGAGGAGAAAGATAGACAGGAAGAGAGATGCTGTGTTTGCATTTTTCTTTAGTTCACAGATGGTGTCCCGGCTCATCCCAGACTCAAAGCCAGTTGGGAGGTGGCCAGCGCTCCTTCGGAGGTGACAGGCTTAATGGCTACTCCCTCCTCAAGGGGCGGGGGGCGGGGGGGGCACCTCCTACAGGATTTCCTGGTTTTGTTTCTTTTTTCCCAACTCTTCTCAAGTCTTTCTCTCTTTTCTTTCCTCCTAGTGTGGCCAGAGGCCCCTGGAAGAGCCAGCTCCCACCAGGGAATTCACAGAGGAGTCACTTCTGCATATGCTCACCCTCATCCTCTGTCCAATTGTTATGCATGACATCCCAGGAGGAAAGACATCTCCCAGCGATGAGCCCAGCCCAGCTTCGGCCATCTGCTAAGGCCATGCACCACCTCAGACCCCCCTCAAGCCTGCCCCCATCCTCCCATGGCCATGTCCGAAACTGCATCCCCGTGTCTGCCCCGGGAAGACCCTCACTCACCCGAGGTTGGCTTCTTGGTGGGCTCTATGGACAGAGAGCAAGAGAAAGGGAGTCAGACACTGGGGACCGCCGAGGTGCAATAACAGGGGTAGGTACTCAGGGAGATCAGGCTGAAGGAGAAAGACATTGCAGGATTTCCCTCCGAGGTCGAACAGAGAAAGCAAACAAATAAGTGAAGCACGTGTGATAACACTCATTGGCAGAGTTGTCCGCACCCCCGTGGGCATGGCAGCATCATTGACAAGGTCCAAGAACTGGAAATGACCTAAGTATCCATCATCAGATGATGGATATAGGAGATAGTTTCTAGAAACACACTGGAATACTACACAGCCATGAAAAAGGCATTAACCCCAACACTGACTCACAGAGATCTCTGCATCCCTGTGTTCACTGCAGCATTATGCATAATAGTTAAGAGCTGGAAGTGACCTAAGTGCCCATCATCAGATGATGGATAAAGAAGATGTGGTCTAGTTATATAGTGGAGCACTATACAGCTGTGAAAAGGGCACTAGCCCCAAAGACACTAAATGAGAGAGCTACGCACCCCCCTGTTCATGGCAGCATTACTCACAATAGCCAAGAGTGGAAATGACCTAATGACCGATCGTCAGATGATGGATAAAGAAAATGTGGTCTAAATACACAATGGAATACTATGTAGATATGAAAATGGTAGGAACCAGAAAGAACTGAATTCAGAGCTCTCCACACCCCCATGTTTGTTGCTACATTATTTGCAATAGGTAAGAAGTGGAAACAATCTAAGTGCCCATCTTCACATGATGGAAAAAGAAGATGAGGTATAGATACATGGAGGAATAAAACACAGCTATGAAAAATGTATTGACCCAAAAGACACTAATTCAGATATCTCTGCCCCTCCAGTTAATTGTAGCATTATTTTCAGCAGCCAAGACCTGGAAATGACCTAAGTGCCCATCATCAGATGAGAGGATACACGAGATGTTGTCTGCATACACAATGGAATATCGCACAGCTATGAAAAATGCTACAAAAACTTAGAAGAAAACTTACTACCTGTGGTGCAGATACATCACAGATTACTACACCACCATGAAAAGGGCATCGACCCAAAAGACACTAATTCAGATATTTCTGCCCCTCCAGTTAATTGTAGCATTATTGACAATAGCCAAGAACTGGAAATGACCTAAGTGACCATTGTCAGATGAATGGATACAGGAGATGTGACTGAGATACACACAGGAATACTACACGGCCATGAAAAATCTACTAAACCCCAAAACACTAATTCACATGACTCTCTGCAACCCCATGTTCATTGCAGCATTATGCACAATAGCCATGTCCCAAAAACTGCATCCCCACGTCTGCCCCCGGCAGACCCTCACTCACCCGAGGTTGGCTTCTTGGTGGGCTCTGTGGACAGAGAGCAAGAGAAAAGGAGTCAGACACTGGGGACCGCCGAGGTGGAATAACAGGGGTAGGTACTCAGGGAGATCAGGCTGAAGGAGAAAGACAGTGTAGGATTTCCCTCCGAGGTTGAACAGAGAAAGCAAACAAATAAGTGAAGCACGTGTGATAACACTCATTGGCAGAGTTGTCCGCACCCCCGTGGGCATGGCAGCATCATTGACAAGGTCCAAGAACTGGAAATGATCTAAGTATCCATCATCAGATGATGGATATAGGAGATAGTTTCTAGAAACACACTGGAATACTACACAGCCATGAAAAAGGCATTGGCCCCCAACACTGACTCACAGAGATCTCTGCACCCCCGTGTTCACTGCAGCATTATGCATGATAGTTAAGAGCTGGAAATGACCTGAGTGCCTATCATCAATGATGGATAAATCAGATGTGATCCAGGGTGAAACGCAGTGGCCTAGTGGTCTGGCACACTTGGGAGCAGTCCCATATACATCTCAATGTCCAGGGTTCAAGACCCGGGGCCGGGGTGAACAACCAGTGTGAACAACTAAATAAATACAAAAACTTAGAAGAAAACTTACTACCTGTGGTGCAGATACAGCACGGATTACTACACCACCATGAAAAGGGCATTGTCCCAAAAGACACTAATTCAGAGCTCTCCACAGTCCCATTACTGTATTATTGACAATAGCCAAGAGCTGGAAAAAAACCTTAAGCGCCCGTCATCAGATGGATGAATAAACATGCGGTCTGCATATGCCATGGAATACTATATGGGCATGAAAAGGATATTAGCCCGAATGACGCTAATTCAGAGATCTCTCGACCCCCATGTTCGTGGCAGCATTATTGACAACATCATCAGATGAACTGGATACCCTGTGGAGTATTACAGAGCCATGAAAAAGGTATGAACCCCAAAGACACACTTTCCAGAGATCTCCGCATCCCCATGCTGATGGTAGCATTACTCGCGATAGGCAAGATTCGGAAATGACCTCATGCCCACCGTCAAGTGATGGGTACAGGAGATGTGGGCTAGTTACACACTGGAGTGCTATACAGACATGAAAATGTATTGACCCAAAAGACACTAATTCAGATATTTCTGCCCCTCCAGTTAATTGTAGCATTATTGACAATAGCCAAGAACTGGAAATGACCTAAGTGACCATTGTCAGATGAATGGATACAGGAGATGTGACTGAGATATACACAGGAATACTACACGGCCGTGAAAAATCTACTAAACCCCAAAACACTAATTCACATGACTCTCTGCAACCCCATGTTCATTGCAGCATTATGCACAATAGCCATGTCCCAAAAACTGCATCCCCGCGTCTGCCCCGGGCAGACCCTCACTCACCCGAGGTTGGCTTCTTGGTGGGCTCTGTGGACAGAGAGCAAGAGAAAAGGAGTCAGACACTGGGGACCGCCGAGGTGCAATAACAGGGGTAGGTACTCAGGGAGATCAGGCTGAAGGAGAAAGACAGTGTAGGATTTCCCTCCGAGGTCGGACAGAGAAAGCAAACAAATAAGTGAAGCACGTGTGATAACACTCATTGGCAGAGATGTCCGCACCCCCGTGGGCATGGCAGCATCATTGACAAGGTCCAAGAACTGGAAATGATCTAAGTATCCATCATCAGATGATGGATATAGGAGATAGTTTCTAGAAACACACTGGAATACTACACAGCCATGAAAAAGGCATTGGCCCCCAACACTGACTCACAGAGATCTCTGCATCCCTGTGTTCACTGCAGCATTATGCATAATAGTTAAGAACTGGAAAGACCTAAGCACCCATCATCACATGATGCGTAAAGAAGATGCGGTCTAGATATATAATGGAATACTACACAGCTATGAAAAATGCATTAGTCCAAAAGACAGTATATCAGCGATCTCTGCACCCCCATGTGCATGGCAGCATTACTGACAATAGCCAATTGCTGGAAACAACCTCAGTGCCTATCATCAGATGATGGATAAAGAAGATGTCGTCTACATACAATGGAATACTATGCAGCTATGAAAAAGGTGTTAACCAAAATAACCACTAATTCGTAGTGATATCTTCTTCCCCAAGTTCATTACAGCATTATTGAGAATAAGCAAGAATTGGAAATGACCTATGTGTCCATTGTCAGATGAGTGGTTAAGCAAGGTGTGGTCTAGATTACTCAGTGGAATAGTAATCTGATATGTGAAATCTATTGACACAAAAGACAGTAAATCAGAGATCTCTGCACCCTCATTGCTGCATATTGACAAAAGCCAAGAGCTAGAAGTAACCTAAGTGCATGTCATCAGATGATAGATAAAGAAGATGTGGTCTACATATACCATGGAATACTACACAGCTATGAAAAATACAGTAACCCAAAATACACTATGCACAGAGGTTCCTGCACCCCCAAATTGTGACATTATTGACAATAGTCAAGAGCTGGAAAAGACCTAAGTGCCCATCGTCAGATAATGGGTAAAGATGTGGTTTATCAACACCATGGAATAGTACACAGCTGTGAAAAGCCCTTAGTCCCAAAGACACTAATTCAGAGATGTCTACATCCCCATGTTCATTGCAGCATTATTTACAACAGCCAAGAACTGGAAATGACCTAAGTGTCATCACGAGATGATGGATAAAGGAAATGTGATTTAGATACACCATGGAATACTATACAGCTACAAAAATGGTATTAACCCAAAGACATTATGCATAGAGACAACTGCACCTCCAAATTATGGCATTATTTACAATAGCCACGAACTAGAAACAACCATCATCATATGAGCGGATACAGGAGATGTGATATAGATACACCACGGAATACTATACAATTATGAAAAAGTTTTTAACTAAAAACACTAATTTACAGAGATGTCTATATCCCCCATGTTAATTGTAGCACTATTGACAGCAGCCAAGAATTGGAAATGACCTAAGTGCCCATCATCAGAATATAGATAAAGAAAATGCAGTCTATATACACCAAGGAGTATTATGCAGCTATGAAAAATGTATTACCCCCCCAAAGACACTCCTTCACAAAGATGTCTGCATGCCCATCTTTTTGGCAGTATTGTTTTCAAGAACCAAGAGCCGGAAAAAAACCCGAAGTGCCCATTGTCAGATGATGGATAAAGATATGATCTGCATACACCAGGGACTACTGTAGAGGTATGAAAAGGATATTAGCCCAGACGACACTAATTCTGAGATCTGTCTAACCCCATGTTCATGGCAGCATTATTGACAACATCATCCGATGAATGGGGATACAGAAGCTGCGCATTAGGGACACTGTGGAATACTAAAGAGCCATGAAAAAGGTATGAGCCCCAAAGACACTCATTCACAGAGATCTCTGCACCCACGTGCTCATGGCAGCGTTACTTACAATAGCTAAGAATTAGAAGTGAACTGAGTGTCCAAAATCAGATGATGGATACAGGAGATGTGGTCTAATTACACAGTGGAGTACTATACAGCTATGAAAAAGGTATTGACCCTAAAGACACTCATTTGCAGAGATCTCTGCACCCATATGTGCATTCAGAATTATTTAAAGTAGCCAAGAGCTGGCAATGACTTAAGTGCCCATCATCAGATGATGAATATAGAAAATGCGGTCAAGATACACCATGGAATACTACACAGCCCTGTAAAAGATGAAGCCCTGCCATTTGCAACCAGGTGGATGGACCTAGCGGGGAGGATGCTCAGGGAGATCCATCAGCAGGAGGAAAAGAGACCCAGATGCTCTCACTCCAGTGAGGAATAGAGACACCAACTTTAGACAACGAGAAACAAACATGGATGTGGAGGCCACAGACTCATCTCAGTGGTGACCAGACGGGAAGAGGGAGGGAGGTGGGGAAAGAGGGTGGTGCACTGCGCATATGAGACACAGAGGGGGATTTAAGAGGATGAGAATCTGAGACCTTCAATCCGGGAAGGAGGCCCCTGGCCTTCCATCCACCTAGTGGAAAGATTCTCCGGGGAAGGACCGAGCTGGACGGGGCCTGGGCACTGACCGTTGGAGATTCAGACATGACTGTACCAGACCTTTATCAGCCTGTCACTCAGCAGGGCTTTTGTTCATTTTTCAAAACACACACTCGGGTGGCAGGGACCCAGGCACCCCCGCAAGGCATCCTTCCACTGATTAGTTCTGATCGAGGGGCCCTGACCCCCATGGGGAGCCAGACGCATCCGGCTGGGGCCCCTGAAATACAGCCCCACCCCACGGTCCGAAGGCACTTACCAGGGTCATCTAGGGCGTCAGCCAAATTGAAGTCGCCCTGACCTGTGGGGAGAAGACAGAGACAAGGTGACACGGTGTGATTGGACATCGGTGGGGCCTTTTCCCTTAGCCCGGTCTGCTCCAGCATCAGCCTCTGACCATCCCCAGGTACCCCCAGGTGAGCCCGCCTTGGCCTGGCTCCCCTCCCAGGCTGCAAAGACACACCCCCCCTGCACCCCACAGCCTGTCCGGTGCACAGCGGTCAGGCAGAGGGACGAGACTTCAAGCTCCTTCTCTATTGGACTGAAGCATCTCCCAACGGTTTTGCAAGGAGGTGGCACTGATTTCCAGCCCCACCCACAGTGCAGGACGCTCCTTTGATTCCCGCAGCCCCTCTGACACCAGTTGGTTCCAGTCTTTGCCACAGAGACTGGGCTCCCTGGCGTGAGCAGGTATGTCCTTGTGATTTTGTTTGCATTTCTCAAGATGAGGGAGAGCGACACTTTCCCTGCCTCTCCAGCCCACCTCTGTGTCAAGACAGGCACCCCTTCCAGCAAGTTCCCTCTCTCAGCCGTTTGCACAGGACCGACGGGAGGTCATCTGCCCTGGGCCACCTCAGGCAGGTCCAGGGTGCTGCCCATCCCCGGGGCTGGGACAAGAGGCCGTGCCTGCTCCTGGCCACAGACCCCAGGGGCGCAGCTGCACGGAGCTGTGCAAACCACAGGGCGGCCCCCGGGTGCCCGTTCCAGCTTGCAATGCCCCCGGGGAGGGAGGTGCTGGGAATCTGCAGGTGGTGGGCGGCTGAGTCCCCTGCGCTGGGCGTCTCCTGCCTCTGGGAGGTGACTCACCACACAGAGCAGCAGCTTGGATGGACGGACGCCCACATGGCAGAGAATCCAGTCCTGCTGCCGGCAGGCCGGGCGGGATCAGAGCCCACCCCTGTGCTGCCTCGGGGGACGCCCTGATGAGCCCCTTTCTCAGCCCTCGCAGACTCTTGGGAGCTATGTTTTCGGGGCTGGGACCCTTCATCCCAAGTCCCATCTGTGGGGTTTCGCCCGGGAGGTGGGACTCAGCGCTCAGACCCCATTGCTGGCATCTGTCCCGACATCTGAGCTGCAAGACCTTCCCGTGAGGAGGTGGCGCCGTTGCAGACAGGATCCCACTTCCCGACACCATCAAACACCACATGGTGCAGCAGGGTGGGGCCATGACAGCGCCTGGGGCCCTGGGGACACAGCTTCCATCTGGAGGCCCCTCCTGAGGGGTCTGGCGTCTCCCACGCTCCCAGAGGCTGCTGTGCCAACGGGCGTCTCTGCAAAAGCGGGTCCGGCTTCTCGAGCAAAGGAAGCAGCCCCAGCCTGAAGCCCGAGAGTCCCCAAGTTCCTCCTCTCACGTCCGACACCGAGGGAGCCCCCAGCTCTGGGGAAACGGGAAGAAGGGCAGCGTCACCCCGTCTCCAGCCCGATCCCCGATGCCGCCTTTAGTCGGGGATGGTTGTTCTGTCTTTGAGTCCCAGCCCGCATCCCCTCGCACTTTCCACGGGGTCACACGGGGTCGCACAGGGTTTCTGCGCCTTCGAGGTTCTGGAAAACCCGTCTCCTGGGCCCAGCGGCACGAGGGCCCTCAGGCGTCGCTTCCACGTCAGGTCCTTCTGGAAACCCCCGGGGTCCTGCCTCTGACGGGAAAATCTTGACTCAACGCTCAGGCACCAGGCGAAGCTCCCCCCCCGCCCGCCCCCCGAGGTTCTGTGTGCGGACGGCACCAAGCAGGGGCAGAAATGCTGCCACATGGCAGGGGTCACGGAGGACGGGATGACAGTCCATGTGCTTCGTCAGCAACGGCCATGAGCACATCCCGGGGTCGGGTGTCCACTCAGAGTTCTGAAGCTCCGAGTCCCAGGTGCAGGTGCAGGTGCGGGCAGGCGGGTCCTCCCGACACCTCCATCCCCTCCTGCAGACCTGTCTCCACACCCAGCACGTCCTGAGGGGTCAGGACCCACCCTGGGGACCTCCTGGGACCTCCATCCCCTTCTGCAGACCCATGTCCACACCCAGCACGTCCTGTGGGGTCAGGACCCACCCTGGGGACCCCCTGGGACCTCCATCCCCTCCTGCAGACCCGTGTCCACACCCAGCACGTCCTCAGGTCCTGGGAGGCTCATGAGACTTGGGGGACACAGTCCAGACCCTGACTTAAACCCACAACACAGTGTCAACCCTGGAGGGAAGGAGGAGACACATGACCCCATCGTGGCCTCGGATGAAAGGGGAGAGCCAGCTGGCAGAGCCCATTAAAGACAAGCCCACTAATGAAAGGGTGCTAGGTCCCACCCCATCGTCATCACTGGATTCCTGAGTGCCTGTCAGAGCCCCAAGGACACGGGGTCATGCTGCTCTCAGGTTCTGGGTCAGCATCTCCAGGTGGATTCCACACCATTGGCAACGCTGCAGTTCTCTATGGACATTGAGCCCTGAACAGGAATAAATCCGGGTGCTCCTCACCCCCTGGGAAATACCTGCCTCTGTGTCAGGAGTAGAAAAAGAACTGTCCCAAATCCCAGAGAGAAGGTTGCCTGGAACCTCACCTGTGTGTCTTGCAGTTGGAGCCCTCAAGTAGCTCAAGTCAACACCACTGGGCCCATTTTAAGACAAGCAACCCCATGAAGAACCCCAGAAATATGAGCGATGGGGCCTCCTTCTATCTAGCATCTCTCTGTCTCTACATATATGCTCACACAGACATCTGTACCCTGTGTCTCCCATCAATATAACATCTATAACAGATGATAAACAGATGGTGATGGTGGATGATGGATCATAATGATGGGTGATGGTAGATAGATGATAGATTAGATGATGATCAATATGGATGGATGATGGATGATGATGGATGATGGATGGACGATGGATGATGATGGATGATGGATGAATGATGGATGGATGATGATGGATCATGGATGGATCATGGAGGATGGATGATGGATGATGGATGGTGTATGGATGATGGGTGATGAATGATAGATGATGGATAATGATGGATGATGGATGGATCGTGGAGGATGGATGATGGATGATGGATGGTGTATGGATGATGGGATGGATGATGGATAGATGATGAAGGATGATGGATAATGATGGATCATGGATGGATCATGGAGGACGGATGATGGATGATGGATGGTATATAGATGATGGAGGATGGACAATGGATAGATGATGAAGGATGATGGATGGATGATGGATGGCTGATGGAGGATAGAAGATGGATGATGATGGAGAATGGATGATGGATGGGTGATGGATGTGAAGACTGATGGGTAGGCAGATGATATTGATGTATGTATAGATGGAAAGAGACGAGATAGGTAAGAGATGACAGAGGATGATCGTCTCCCCTAAGGAGCGTGAATGTGACTGACACGTCTGGAACTTTGGAAGCTCCAAGAGGATGTATGGGCAAAACCTACTGTTATCATTCCAGGGCGCCCTCCGCCTCCAAGCCCCACGGGATGATTTCGGGAGGCGAGGAAGCCTCTCCGGCCTCTGCGATGGCGGCTGGGTGTCCAGGCGCGGTGGACGCTGACGAGGTCACCACGACCGAGAGTCCTCAAGTCACGTTCACCCAGCACCCGAGCCGCACCTGACTGTGGCCTCACATGGCCGCCAACCCTGCTGCCTCTGGCTTTTCACCACGACCTCTGTCCTGGGGTTGAGACCGACAGCTGCACGTCTGTCCGCACGGCGCCTGGGGCCCCTCGGTTTCCCTGCAGACGTGAGCTCCTCATTGCATTTCTGCCGCGGCTTTGTTCTCCTCTGGGAAGGTGTCAAGAAGACACAGGTGAAAGGCAGGGAGCCCTGCAGGGGCGTCTCTGCGGTCAGCCCCTCGGATGGTCCATCCACGCCCGAAACCGGCTCCGCAGGAAACGCGTCCGCCCTCCCCTGGACCTGCCACCCTCTCCGTCCGCACCCACAAGCCTCCTGGCTCCTCAATGCCACCGGGGACTCGGCCGCCCCTGGGATTAGCAGGTCCCAGGGACTCAGGCGTGTCTCTGTCTCTGTCTAATCCCCGCGTTCCTCAGGCTCACTCCTCAGGGTCCCCCTGCCCCCGGGGGTCCCCACCTCCCAGCGTCCAGGCTACACACAACCCTCCAGATGTTTCCAGTTGGAAACCACACGACTTCTGCACGCGAACCGGGGAGGCTGCCTGTCCAGCCGCCCTCACTCAGGGCCTCCCGGGTCTCGTACTCCCTCTCCGAGTTGACCATCGGAAAAGGGTCCAACGCCAGACTCCAAACGCCGCCCCGGGCCTTTCCAAGGGCCCCACGCGTCTCCCGACAGGCAAACCCTCTGCAAAAGCTGGACGCTGCCTGGAGAGGAAGGCAGAGAACAAACACTCTGCTTCCCCGGGCTCAGCCCACATCCCCGCCTTCCCATGCCGTCCCCGACCCCGGCGGGCGCCCTCGGCCCTCGGAGGTCCTCTCCGTCTGTCTCCTTCCACCCTGACCTGGCACGTGAGACCGAGGGCTGAGGCGAAACCCCCCTGTTCGTTGCAAAGCCCCCCACACAGACATGCGCACCCACACACGCCTCCCTCCCTCCGGGCCCTACCTCGGACGGGCATCAGAAAGCACAGGGCGCTGACGCACAGGAGCCCCCAGCAGGCCATGGCGGTGGGGACGAGGGACCCACCGCACACCCTTCTGCAAGGCGGCTGCTCCACCCTGGCAGTGTTGACTTCCGGACTCAGCGCAGCTGGGAAGCCAGAGGCGGAAGCAGCGGGAGGAAAATATGAGGCAGCGGCAATGCCTGCCAACCCCCCAGGGTCCGACGCTCAGAGCCCCAACCTCCACAGTGGCCGGGAATCCACGGTCGCCTGTGCGCATGGCCAGGATGTCCGGACACAGCCTCCCGCACAGCCCCGACCCACCCCCGGGAGGACAGGCAAGCGGGGAGCCCCGCCCCGGCGCCCGTGGGCACCCCAGAATCTGAAGCTCTGCTCCCATGGGTGGAGCCTCTCCGGCCACTTCGGGGGCCAACCCTGACCTGTCGGGGCTAAGCCCTGGCCCAGGTCCCTTCTCCAAGCGTCCAGCACGGCGGGGACAGAGCTGACCCCCAGCACCCAGTGGAGCACAGATGAGAGCACTGACGTCCGTGCAAATCTGGGCAAACCTGGGCTCTGGCCGCGAGAAAACTAGCACCTGGACGCGTCCCTCGGAGGCCCTGGAGCATGTGACCGCCGCCGGGAGCAGAGCCAGCCGTCCGGGGGTGCTTCCAGGGAAGCCGATGATACTTGAGTCCCGTGTCTTTCACTAGAGCCGCCTGAGAGGTGGTCAGAAGCCCCTGGCGGAAAAGTTCCAGGGGTGGCAGCCCCCCAGGGTGGGAAACGGAATAAGGGGGTGCCCGCCGTCTGCACATTTCCGGGCTCCCCGGAAGTGACAGGTGCTGAAGAAAAGATGGGTTCCCCAGAGGAGGGGACTCAGGTGCTTGGCCGAAACCGTCGGAGCGTCTGTGAGATGATGGGGGGCTGCACACACAAGGCTGCCACGTGGGCAGGTGGACCTGCGCTGATTTGCACGGTGCAGGAGAGAAGACACCAGGTGGGATAAGCTGGGGCATGGCGGGCAGTGTCTTGTGTGCCTGTGTTTGCATGTGTGTCCGTGTTCGTGTGGAGACAAGCTGTGCCTGCAGGGGGTGAGCGGGGCAGGAATGCACTCAGCCATGCACACGCCTGTGTCTATCAGGTGTGCTTGCCTAGCTTTGCTCCCCACTTCCCTGGCCAAGGACACCAGCGCCTTCCAGAGCTAAGGCGCTTCCAGCCATCGATGAGGACGGACCACACGCACAAACAGGGGCTACGGGCAAACGCAGAGAGCGCCCCCAGAAACGAGGCGCAAAGGGACTGTCCACGCCCCGATTCTTCATTTTCCCTCTGCTGACCAACGCAGGGCAGCAACGGATCTGATATCGCCTTTCCCCTCAGAGACGGAAGGACCAGTGTGGGCAGAGACGGGACCCTGAAGCCACCGTGGGTGCGGCTGGGAATTGGTGCTGCCCCTCCCACCCCTCGATGGGGAGCAGCGGAGCATCTCTGTCTAAGGTCAGCTTCCAACACTGACCAGGGACATGTGGACACGTTCCCAGGAGACGTCGGAGCTTTTCTGCAGAACAGACACAGCTCAGCTGCAGGAAACACATCCTGAGCCATTGAATCTTGATGATATTTGCAAAACATCTGCACGTGGGAGCCCAGGGGACTGCGGTCTTGAAAGAGAAGCTCCAGCAGGCTGAGACACCCCCACACTCGTGACTGTCCCCGTAGCCGAAACTCTGATCTCCACCTCGCATCACGTCCTTTTATCTCCTCCGGGTCAGTGGAATCCCAGCCCACAAAGAAATGCATCAGCCTCCTTACAAGAAGTCAACCCGGGAACCCAGTTCTTCCTGTCAAGACACAGAGGGAGGAGCCCGAATGTGATGTGCTTGATCACAAGACTCAGCCTGTCACTCTTCTGAGACATTTTCAGGGCGTTGACCAGGCTTGTTTTTCCCAGAAGGACCAGATGCCATGGGAAGTGTTTTATTCATCCTGCAGGCAGGCAGGCTGCAGCCCCCGAGCCGACAGCTCGCCCCTCATGCAGGGGACGGCTTCCGTCCTTAGGAATCCAGGTGTTCCTCACGCGTCTGCCAGGGAGCCCCAGGGATGGCCTGATCCCGCCCTCGGCGGCGTTACTGGCTATGTGGGTTGTCTCTGAGGAATCTAGACTATCCCGTCCACCGTCACACATGCCTGGACCTCAGGGGGACTGGAATCGGCATTTGGGGAAGGCAGCCAGGCTCGGTCGGATGGCTGACCCCATTTCGTAGACTTCTCCCCATTTGTCACAGAGTCCCAGACGGAAGCATCTGGAAGCCAGCGAGCAAAGACTGGAGGCTGGGGACCTTTGAACCCACAACAAACAGGGACCAGCACAGGGATGGGCGTGGGTAGGGAGGTGACCAGCTTGGATGTCCGCCTCGCAATGTCGGACCGACGACGTCTGCAGCTGGGATGGAGGTGGGACCTAGAATGTGGGCCGGACACCGGCCTCGGGACTTGTACAAGTGGTCCTCAGGGGTCGGAACGCCTCACCTCGGAACCACCAAGCCTGGAGGAGGCGGGCCAGGGCGGTCTTCGGTTGCCAAGCAGGGTCACCCCCTTGTGAAGTCAAGCTTTCGCGTTTAATTCGCACACTGTGTTGGAAGAAGGGTGCAGTTCACAAAGAGGGGAACTTCACCCACATGGAGAGCCAAGGGGAGTTGTTGACCCTGGGGAGCATCTCATGCAGAGGAGTAGCTGCTGTAGGGGAGCACCTGGGGCAGGGAAGTACCTGACACTGGGGAGTATCTGATTGAGGGGAGCATCTCATGCAAGGGAGTATCTGAGGGAAAAAGCATCTCACGCAGAGGAGCATCTGAGGGAAGGAAGCATCTCACACAAAGGAGCATCTGAGGCAGGGAAGCATCTCACACAGAGGAGCATCTGAGGGATGGCAACAGCTGATGCAGAAGCAACTCATGGAGAAGAATGTTTGACTCAGTGAAATATCTCACGCAGGGGAGCATCTGAGGGAAGGAAGCATCTCACGCAGGGGAGCATCTGAGGGAAGGCGGCATCTCACTCAGAGGAGCATCTGAGGGAAGGCGGCATCTCATGCAGAGGAGCATGTGATTGAGGGAAGCATCTCATGAAGAGGAGTATCTGAGGGAAAAAGCAGCTGATGCAGAAGCAACTCATGGAGAAGAATGTTTGATTCAGTGAAATATCTCATGCAGAGGAATATCTGAGGGAAGGAAGCATCTCATGCAGGGGAACATCTGAGGGAAGGCGGCATCTCACGCAGAGGAGCATCTGAGGGAAGGAAGCATCTCATGCAGGGAAGCATCTGAGGGAAGGCGGCATCTCACTCAGAGGAGCATCTGAAGCACAGAAGCATCTCACACAGGGGAGTAGCTGGCTCGGAGAGAAGCTGGTTCGGGGAGGAGCTGAACACTGAGAAGTCCTCGCCCATCCCCAGCATGACAGGCAGAGACAGAACCCCAGCCTTACGAGTCCACCCTCTGGTGGTCTCAGCCCACAAAAGGGACACGGGCCCCATCCCACCAGTGTCTTCGTTTCTTTCACAGTCCCCTGGGGCACACTTCCTCTTGGAAAAGTTCTGGGGTCTCCTTTCTTTTTATTAGTCTGGGGTGAAAAGAAATCCTCCCACATGGCAGCAATCTGGAGGGGACATGTGGAGGGCAGATGGCACTTTGTCACAGGATCCACTGGGAGGGCCCCTGGCAGGGAGCCGGGCATGGATGGGAAGGCTGAGGGGGGTCTCCGCCTGTGGGGACACCGTGTGGGTCAGCCCTTGCCGTCCCCAGGCAGTGGAGAAAGTCCGTGGTCACAGCACCAGAGCACGGCGTGGTGACTCAGCATCGGTCCCCCACAGTTGGGTTCAACACGATCCAGCCAGACAAAGGCTGCACCAGGCTGGAGGCTTCCCGGAGGGGCCGCCTCCTCTGACGGGATCCCACACCGCGGCGTCCAGAGACCATGTTGGACCGTCTGGGCGGGTCTTCTATGACTGCAGAAGCGTCTGTTGAGCTGCGAGGGCCAAAGACACAAGTACACATTTCTCAGAGGGCTTCCCGGCGCCCACAGCGCCCAGCAGAACACCAGAAAACGTTCCCAAGTGGGTCTGTCCCCCCGCAGCTGGAGGAATGGGCTCCCAACGCCCCTGGAAAGAAACCAAGTGCAACCCACGCAGGGGTCCGGAGGAAAGCGCTTCCTGGGGAAGCGGAGGAGAGACGTGGTGAGGACATGGGACTGAGCAGCGGAAAGAGGGGACATGGGGCCAGAGAGACCTTCCTTCCTGCTGGCAGATGGTGCCTCATTCCACCATCTGCCCCCATGGAAAGGGCAGTGAGTCCCACTTAGAGGCTCACACTCTAGAAAGCTGTGTTTAGGGATTCCAACTACGGAGAAATTTCATGAAAAACATATCTCATGGGAATAAGTGTCCTGTTAATAAGTGTGGTCTCTGTCATGTGAAGGAGGAGGAATCAATGGAAGAGGAAGCAGGAGGAGGAGATGGAGGAGATGGAGGAGATGGAGGAGATGGAGGAGATGGAGGAGATGGAGGGGGTGGAGGAGGTGGAGATGGAGGAGATGGAGGAGGTGGAGGAGGAGATGGAGGA
>RJWH01006352.1:0-56695 GCA_004363575.1 Solenodon paradoxus
CAAGATCTGGAGTCAGGGGGAACAATGTGAACAACTAAATAAAAATACACTGCTTCTTCCTCCTCTCTCTTCCCGCCTGATCACTCACCTTCATTCCTGCCTGAAACTTTCCTTTAAACAAACAAACAAAACAAACAACAATTTAAAAAGATGAGGTTTGCTTTAATTACCTTTAAGTCTGCATTAAGTTAAGTAAACAGCATTGACTGTACACACTATCTAGGCAGTAATTTCTATGATATGCCTTCTTCTGCTCTGCCTCCATAAGAAAGCTCTACCCTTGCTACCACCCTACTGTATTCACTTAGTGTACCATGAAATTACCATAGTTACTTATATTTGTAGTATCATTTCCTCCCTTTATACTTACACCCCCACCCTCTATGTGATAACTTCCTCTGCCACTCTTCCATTCAAGTTATTAAGATTAGAGAGGTCTCAGAACTTCAAAGGTCTCTAAAGAGATATTCCACATGCAAATTTGTACAAACAGTTCCAAATCACTATTTTGCATGGCACATGATTCTATGAATATTCATTTTACTGTCTTTATTTATTTTCTCAGTAAACACTACAAACATGTTATCTGACACAAGTGAAGCATAGAACCCATGGAGGAAGGGAGAGAGAGAGAAAAAGCACTCTTCAAAAATGATTTTAAGACAAGTGTCAAAAAGACCAGCACATGAAGTGTAAGAATTTCTTTCTTATATGTACCCTGCTCAGTAGTTTAGCAAAGTACATGTGGAGGATAGGAAGCAGTAATCTTTTCTTAGGATCTCTAAATGGTTTAAAACTAGTTTAAACACTGTTCTTTCCTGGTTTTCTCCCTAATTTTATAAACATGGTGTACTAGATGCTGGTCTTACAACTTCATTGTTTCTTTCTCTGAGGAAAAAAATGCTTATAAAATTGCAGGAAAACCTGCAAACATCTATTCTAGTCCAGAAGTAAAAGAAAACTTCCACTAATAATTCATTGGCAAAAACTATTCAGTGGCTCCTCCAAAACCAAAAAGGTCAAGAAATGCAGTCCTACCAAGAGCCTGGAACAGAGAAAAATAAAAATACTTCAGAAAGAGCATCACTAAAAACTTTAAGTTCTGGCGTAAAATCACATAAGCAGCAAGTGACAGGACCACAATTCAAATATACATATATATGTAAAATGATAATGCATATATATATATATATATATATATATATACATGACTTCAAAGTCCATGTTTCTACTCCATTCTACTTTAAATTACTTTGCTCCCTCTTCCTCAATTATCTGTAATAGAAATGATGTTAGCAAAAATCCTTGCATTGATAAGATACAAATATTTCCTAAGAAAATGAATGTGTTCCAGCTTTTTATAATTTTATTTAAGTAATATTACATTGTAACACTATGTAAATTTTAGGTGTGCATCATTAGAAATCAACATCTGTATATATATGACATTAAGTTCACCACTAAAAGTCTAATTCCATCCTTCACCATACAATTGATCCCTATTACCCACTTTACCCACCTTCTTTCCCCTTTCCCTTCTGTTAACAGCTAATTTAATCTTACAGTCTAAACATTTTTCTTTTGTTTATATTATATATCCATTTTCAATTATAACCATTAGTTGATGATGAACTGTCAAAATAAACACAAATATTACTGAAATAAATAATAAAAATGAGAGCAGTAATGAATGAAGTTGACAAGATACAAGATAGCATTAATAATGCTAGCCACTGGTACTTGGAAAACAAAAAAAAACTGTCATAGTTGATTAAGAAAATGAAAGCTCTAACATAAATAAGTAACATTAGGAATTAAAATGGTGTCAGGAATGAAATTACTTCAAAGATTTTAAAAGTCATATAATATGAAAATTATACAAATAATTTGAAAATATGGGCAAAATGGACAAATAAGTGGAAAATTTAGCTTTGCAAATTGAGTTGTGAATAAATAAGAAAGCTGAAAATTATACTTATAAATATCAGCAGTTAAAATTTGTACACAACAAAAAGAAAGACACAGTTGATTTCACAGGCAATTTTTCTGTAGACTGAATTTAAGGTCTCCATAATGTTTGCACCTGATATTATGTCTATGACTACATTAAAAGTCAAAAGAGACTTTACTGATGGATATAGGTTGCTAATCAGATTATACAAGCATATAGGAACTTCAGTCCCCAGCTGCTTAAAAACGAATTCTGACCAAGTTCTGAGGAGCCTCAAAATAGATTCCTCCTTGGAAGCTCCAGAAGAGAACAAAACCTTGCCAACACCTTCATTATGGTTTGGGAGACTCAAAGCAGATAATTCAGCTGTGCTTTCTTGACTACTGATTTATAGAAGTATGGAATAATAAATCTGTGCTGTATTCACCTGCTAAATTTTGTTAATAATTTACCATGGCAAAAGAAAACCAATACAGAATTTCCCTTTAATACACAGGAATAGGTAAATTTGTCTTGCAGAATATATTTCAAGGAAGAAAATTAGAGAGATCACCCCCACACTTAATTTATGAGGTCATTATAACCTTAATACAAAAAATACAAAAAGATAGGCAAAAATGAATATGAGTCAATCTAAATTTAGAAATATATGTATATAAAATAGTAGCAAACTAAATCCAGCAACTTATAAAAGAGAGAATACAGCATGACAAAGTTGTGTTTATCTAAACTATACAAGCTTGGTTTAACATTAGGAAATCTATAATGTAATTCACCATGTTAACAGAAAAAAAACGAAGTAAATAAAAGAATGATGAAGCAGCAAGAAAAAAGATATCTAATCAAATTAGCAGCCTTGCAGAATTTAAATAATAATAATTAATCTCACCAAACCAGGAATAGAAGAATGTATCTTTTAAATAAGATTATTATTGATGACTGATAGGAGACAAGCGTCATTCACTCTTTGCTGAAACCTCATTAAAACATCAAAGATAAATTATTCTCTGTCCACAAAATGAAACATCACCTAAGAAAAAATACAAGGATTAATATTAGAAACATAACTGAGTGAAAGCAGCCAGACCAAAAGGTATAGACTGTATGATGCTATTTACATGAAATATTAGAACAAAAAAAAATTTTATATTGAGAAGAAGTAGATCAAAGTTTGCCAAGGGTCAGGGAATCAAGCAGGGGATTAATGGGAAATCTTTTGGAGTCTGTAAATATTTTAAATATTGATTGCAATAGTACTTCAGGCAATCTATATGAGGAGGTGTATTCTCAAATATATATGAATTATTTAAAATTACATTATTTTTTAATTTTAGTAATATTTTAGTTTTGGAAAGTTTTCATATAAAATAAAACCAAATTATATAAGTAGATAAATATTTTCAGCTATCATTAAACTTTATATTTAGTACGCAACCACTCTTAAAAGGCCTGTTTGAATAATAAATTACACGGTTCACTTTATAATTACCAGTTAGAGAAACTTGTTCAAATGGTGCAATCAGGATGCAATCCAGGTGTGCTCCTTCTCATTGTACTTAATGACCTATGGCTCAGCTGTGATCACTCTGCCTAGAGCTTAAAGATAAACATATGAACTACTGTAATAAATGTGCTTATAGAGTTATGAACAAGTGCTGGGAAGACAAAGGAGCAAATTTTTCTTCCTAGGAGGTCATGGAAGGCTCTACAAGAGACCTTGATATGCACTGTCTGAAGTGTAGAAGGTGAAGTTTATTAGGTAAAGAAAAACTCAGTAGAAGGAAAAGAAATAGCACGAAGATTGAGAGATTCAGAAAAACAGAGATGGAAATGAGAGATGGAGACTCGGATCCTAAACAAAACAAAACAAAAAAGTGTGTGTGTGTGTGTGTATGTGTGTGTATTTCTACTCTGAGAGAAACATGGAAAGGTGTCAAGAAAGTGAAAGAGAGATAAGAAATTGAAGAAACATGAAGAAGAGAACCAATGATTGGTATGAGAATGAGAGAAATCAAAGAAAGATATAGACTTTGGGTTGCTGAGCATGAAATATAAAATGTCAAAAGAAAAACTTAAGTGGGAAGGTAGATTTGAAAGAAAATTGGGACTATAAAGAATAAAAACACGGAGGATTATACATGTATCTAATTATATATGTACAAATACATGTGACATGTATATTAATATTTCTGCACTTTCCAAATTTTCTAAAGGAGACAAATATTAAAATAATTTTCAGGATCGACTTCCAAATGGTGACTCGACAGGACACACTTTCAGGTAGCTCCCCACAGACACCGAAAAAAAAATCACCTATTTTCCTGAGACAAATACCAAGAAACAACTGGCACTTCAGCTGGAGACAGATTAGCTGACAACTAACGGTGGGTGAGAGCACCTGGCGCAGTTTTCAGCTAAACAGCTCATTTGGATTTGGGACTAAGCTCAGGGGTCTCCAGACGCACAGTGGGGCAGAGGCTAGGGATTTAGAGACCAGTAGGGCTGTGATGCGGAGACAAGGAGGGTCAACTTGGGAGGGGGTGAAAGGAGAGCCAGCACACCCCAAGCTGATCTGAAGCCGGTGCAGAGAAATTGCCCTGGGCACAGCCATGACCAGATATCAGTCAAATCAAACCCCTCCCACAACCATTTTGTGCCAGATCTTGGGGTCCACTGAGCATAAACCCCACCCACCACATATCCAGCCACTAGAAATCCCACTCATTGGGTGCCCCACCCACTAGATTACAAGGAGAAGGCAGTCCCAAGTCTCAGCGCTACTCTCTTGTGCCACCTTGTGGGTAGAGGCAAAACTTCAGCCTGATTGCCAATCCTGACAAGTCAAACCTATGCAAAGCCAGGGAAACTGAACCCTCAGAAATATTAACAGAATACCGAATAGAGCAAAAGCACAGAGAAATATATGTGAAATGATGGATCCAATCAAAACCCACGGGAAAATCTGAATACAGCAGATGTATGTAAATTACCTGAAGAAGAATTTAGGGTAGCAGTAATTAACATACTCATGAGAATCCAGAAATCAGTAGAGGTAGTAAAAGAGAATGTCAGGAAGTAAAGACAAGAAATGAAACAACACATCAAACAGGTAAGTGAAACGATGACTGAATTAAAGAACTTAATAGAGGGACTCAGCAATAGGATGGATAAAGCTTCCAACAGAATTAGTGAAGTGGAAGACAGGACAGAGGAAATCAATCAAGCAATCCAGCAAAGAAATAAAAATTACAAAGAAATGAATATAGCATTCATAACCTCTAGATGAGGTTATGAAGAAACAACATTCACATCATAAGGGTACCAGAAGAAGTGAAAGGGAAGAGGGCAGAAACTGCACTTGAAGAAATAATAGATGAGAACTTCTCCAATCTGAAGAATGAAGTAAGCCTCCAGATCCAGGAAGTTCAAAGAATTCCTAATGAAAGAAACCCCAGCAGAAATACACCTAGACACATCATCAAAAAAAAAAAAGTCAAAAAATACAAGATAAAGAAAGTATTAAAAGCAGCCATAGTAAAGGGAATCACATAAAGACAGAGGAGCCCCCATAAGATTCTCAATGGACTTCTCAAATGAAACTCTACAGGCCAGAAGGGAATGGCATAATGTATTCAAAGTGCTGAAAAGAAAAGGATTTTCAACCTAGGATACTGTATCTGGCAACATTATCATTCAGAACTAAAGGGATGATAAAAACCTTTTCTGACAAGCAAAAGTTAAAGGATTATATCACCACAAAACCAGCTTTGCAAAAAATATTAAAAGATGCTCTATAAAGCATAAAAAAACACACAGAAAAACAGTAAGACAGCAAATATTAAAAGTGGGGAGGAAGAGAAGAGAACAAAAATGTGGAGAGTTAGAATGAGTGGAATACTAATATGCTTTCAAATAAAATTAGGCAGTAGACATAGAACTGTGGATGCTAACTTCAGGGTAACCTCTAAATACATCCCTGTCGGGCTCAACTCCTGCAATCAGGGCTGGAGAAAGGGACTACAAAGGATTGAGAAAAAGAAGGAAAGACCGAAACAGACCAAAATAGAAGAAAGCCGGGTCAGGGGGTAAAACTGAGGGGGAACTCTCAGCCCAAATAGCTACCATGAGTCACTGACTCCTCTCATATTTATTGTCTTTACATGAGGCAGTCATTTACAGAAAAAATGCAAGAAGTAAGTCAACCATTCTAACAAACATTGTTTACAAAGTGATTTTACATTTAAAAGGTTTAAGATACCTATCTAGCTTCTAGGCTTCTTCCTGAGCCTCAGCAGAGAACAAAAACCTCCTTGCCAAGGTTTTCCAGTTGCCTGGGTAATTGTTTTTCTCTGCTTTGGCTTCACATATCCAAACTAAGCTTCCTCTTTATTGATCCCAGCACATCCCCAGGGAGAAAATGGAGAAGAAACCAAAAGGCAAAATCAATAAAAATGTAACTGCATCCATCTGACCTAAAAAGAGAAAGAGAACGAAGTCATCATCTAGAGCAACATACAAAACACAAATTATAAAATGACACTAAGCAGCTATATATCAATAATCGCTCTAAACATTAATGGATTGAACTCAACAGTGAAACAACTCAGAGAGGCTGAATGGATTAAAACGCATAACCCAAACTTTCGTTTCATTCAGAAAACCTAACTTCTTCCAAAAGATAAACAGAAACTCAAAGTCAATTGCTAGAAAACAATCTTACATTCGAATGGCAACCTCAAAAGAGCAGTAACAGCTATACTCATATCAGATCAGACTTCCATCTAAAAAGCATAACAAAAGACAGAGATGGACACTATATAATGATTAAAGGATCAATCCAGCAGGAAGACATAACACTTATTAAACATAAGTACCAAATGAAGGGGCATCAAAATATATCAAGCAAGTATTGTTAGACCTGTAGAGAGACATTGACAGCAACACAATAATAGTTGGGGACTCAATACCCCACTTACAACAATGGACAGATCAACCAGGCAGAAAATTAACAAAGAAACAGTTACTTTAAGTGACCATCTGGAACAGATAAGTCTAATGGATATATACCAATAGCTTCACCCAACAACTATAGATTTCACTTTCTTCTCAAGTGCTCATAGAACATTCTCAAGGATAGATCATATGCTGGGACACAAACTGTATCTCAACAAATTTACAAAGATGAAGTTATACCAAGCATCTTCTCTGACCACGATGGCCTAAAACTGGAAATCAACCACAAAAAGAAAGATAGACGATCCCAAACCAACTGAAAACTCAACAATACGCTCTTGAGGACTCTTGGGTAAAAGAGGAAATCAAAGAGGAACTTAAAAAATATAGAGAGACAAATGAGGGTGAGGAAATGAGCTACCAGAATCCACGGGATGCAGTAAAAATGGTGCTAAGGGGAAAATTGCTCACAATCCAAGCCTATCTCAAGAAAAAAGAAAAATCGCAAATAAACAACTTAACATTTAAAAAAACTAGAGAAAGAAGAACAATTAAAGCCAAAAATCAGCAGAAGAAAGGAAGCAATGAAAATTAGAGCAGAAATTAACAAAATAGAAAACAAAAAGGCAATCCAGAAGATCAATGAAACCAAAAGTTGGTTCTTTGAAAAAATAAACAAAAATGACAAACCATTGGCTAAACTCACAAAGAAAAAAAGAGAGAAAACTCTCATAACTAGAATTATAAGTGAAAGGGGAGAAATTACAACAGATACCACAGAAATTCAAAACATCATAAGGGACTACTATGAACAGCTCTATGATGCCAAAATAGACAACCTTGAGAACATGGACAGATTTCTAAAAATGTATAGTCTACCAAGACTGAACCCAAAATAATTGGAAAACTTGAACAGAGCATTCAGAAGCAAAAAAAAAAACTGAAGAAGTAATCAAGGACCTCTCCTCAAATAAAAGGCCAGGACCACATGGCTTCTCCAATGAGTTCCACCAAACCTTCAGAGAAGAATTAACACATATTCTTCTCAAGCTCTTTCAAAATTCTGAGGAAAAGGGAAATCTCCTAAATATCTTTTATGAGGCTAACATTACACTGATACCAAAAGCCAACAGAGATGTCATAGAGAAAGAAAATTAGAGATCAATATCTCTAATGGACATAGATGCAAAAATTCTCAACAAAATACTAGTAAAATGAATTCAACAATGTATCAAAAATAGCATCCATCATAACCAAGAAGGATTCATCCCAGGGATGCAAGGCTGTCTCATCATGAGTAAATTTATTAATGTTATACACCATATCAACAAGAGCAAAGAGAAAAACCACATAATCATATCAATAGAGGCGCAGAAAGCTTTCGACAAGATCTAACACCTATTTATGATAAAACCCTCCATAAAAAGGGAATAGAAGGTACATACCTCAACATAATAAAGGTCATATATGAAAAACCCACAGTTAACATCATAGTCAATGGTGAAAAATTGAAAGCATTTCCTCTTAGTTCAGGAATAGGGCAAGACTGTCCATTCTCACCACTGCTATTTAATACTGTACTAGAGGTCTTAGCAAGGGCAATTAGTCAAGAAAAGGAAATAAAAAGAATGCAAATTGGAAAGAAGGAAGCAAAATTCTCATTATTTGCACATGACATGGCTATATATATTAAAAAACTGAAAAACTATCAAAAAACTTCTAGAACTCATCAATGAATATAATAAAGTGGCAAGCTATGAAATCAATGCACAAAAATCTGTTGCATTTTTAGACACAAACAGCACACTGAAAAAATATGAAATCATGAAAATCGTACCATTTAAAATAGAAATTAAACGAAGTTAAACCTGGACATATACCTAACAAAGGAAGTAAAAGAAAACTGCAAGTCCTTCTTAAAAGAAGGAGGACACAAAGAAATGGAAAGGAATCTTCTGCTTGTGGCTGGGAAGAATCAGTATCATTAAAATGACCATTTTACCCAAAGCAATATATAGATTTAATGCAATCCCCATTAAAATCCCAAGGGCTTATTTCCGGAAATAGAACAAAAATCTTAAAATTTGTATGGAACAACAAAAGACCCTGAATAACCAAAGCAATCATTACAAAAAAGAACTAATCTGGAGGAATTACACTTCCAGACTTTGAACTATATTACGAAGCTATAGTGATAAAAATGGTATGAAATTGACTCACTCTCATACAGTCAATCTACGACAAAAGAGCCAAAAGTATTTGATGGAAAAAGGAAAGTCTCTTCAATGAATGGTGTTGGAAATAGTGGACAGCTGCATGCAAAAGAATGAAGCTAGATCACTCTCTAGTACCATTCACAAAAATTAACTCAAAATGGATTAGAGGCTTGGGCATAAGAACAGAAACCATAAAGCTCTTAGAAGACAACATAGCAAAGACTTTCCATGACATCAGTCATAGATAAGCCTTTGGATAATCAACTCTGCCATCAAGGAAAATAAAAAGAAAAATAAACAACTGGGACTACACTAAACTAAGGAGCTTCTTCACAATAAAAGAAAACATCACCAAAATCAAAAGGAAACCTACTAATTGGGAGAAGATACTTGCATTTGCTATTTCCGACAAAGACTTAATATCTAAAATATAGAAAGAACTCATGAAACTCAACAACGGAAGAACAGGCAATCCAATCATACACGGGAGGAGGAATTGGAGAGACACTTTTCTGAAGAAGATATACAGATGGCCAACATAAAATTATGTTTCTACTGGCTGACTATCAAGGAAATGCAAATTAAAACAACAATGAGATATCACCTTACACCTGAAAGACTGACTATTATCCAAAAGTCTGGAAACAACAAATGCTGGTGAGGATGTGGAGAAAAGGGAACACTTTTGCACTGTTGGTGGGAGTGCAAATTGGTACAACCCTTATGGAGAACAGTTTGGAGATTCCTCAGAAAAACTAAAGATGGAAATCCCATATGATCTGTCATTCCACTTCTGGGCATCTACCCGAAAGATACAAAAACATCCATCTACAGTAATGTATGTATCCCCATGTTTATATCGGCCTTATTCAAAGTAGCTAAGAAGTAGAAATTACCAAAGTGCCCAACATCGGATGAATGGATAAAGATTATGTGATACATATGTACAATGGAATACTACACAGCCCTTAGAAGAGATGAAACTGTCATTTGAATCAACGTGGATGGAACTAGAGGGGATTATGCTAAGTGAAACAAGTCAAAAGAAGAAAGACAGATACAAGATGACCTCACTCATAGGTGCAATGTGAACAGACAAAACAAAGGAATAGATGAAACATAACCAGATCTAGAACATTTGCAAGAGAACTGAGGTTACCAAAAGGGAATGGGGTGGGTGGAGGCAAATGGTGGTGGAGCCCACTGGACAATGGGGAAGAACACTTGGTGATTTTGTGGAGAGCATGGTGTGTTGAAATATATCTAAGAAATGGAGAACCTATACATAGGAAATTATTTTAATGTGTAAAATAATTACTACAATGAAAAATTCATTTAAAAATTATTTTTCAATGAATTCATTTGCTTACTGGAGATATTTACAAAATTGAAATCTTTCACTGACTTACACATAAAATACAACATATATACATATGTATATAAGTACACATATGTTATATATGGTTAGTGGGTACATGTGTGTGTAGATGTGTGAAGGGAGAGAAAAGAGAAAGCAGGGGTAAAATATTGATTGAGCAGGAAGTATTTAAGAGATAAATGAAAAGAAAGAAGACATCCATAAAATTATAGAATATATAGTAGCTACTTTCATACTTAGGTGAAATAATTTTAAATTATAAAATTGTTTTCAATCACCTTTATTATATGCACTCAATTATTTATTAATCCTCACAATGTATAAGGCAGTAAATTTTAATACACCCATTAAAATATTCTCATACATATAAAATTTAAGAAATTCCCTATCCCAGAATCTTAAAATGGGATATATAAGAAATCATAGCACCTATTTCTGTGACGTAGTTATAAGAACAACAGGTCAAAGAAACTGAAGAAAATGTCTCTTCAAGAGATTAAAAAAATGTTAGGTGTATGATTGTGGGCTATCATTCCAGGATCATGGCCATGAGCCCTTTTTTTAATGAATGACTTCATTTGATACAATCTGCATGTCAGGAATTAAGAACTTCCATCAGGTGAACAGAGAGGCATAAACTTAAAAAAAATGATAGCCATACTATAAATGTCCATATATTTACTTACTTTTCAATTTAGTATTTATTGAGAGATTGCTATGAGTCAGACATGTGCTAGCTGATAATGAAACATCGTTACACTACAGTAAGTTCTCACTTCATGTAATGGATAGTTTCTTAGAAACCGTGAGACTTAAGCAAAACCATGCATAAGGAAAGCTAGTCCTCAGATAGCTTCAGTCCAATATTGACCAGGGATATTTTTGCATCAGTGTTATAAAATGTTGAACAAAACAATGTTATTCAAGGGCATTTAGTACTGTAAAAAGGGTAACAATTTCAATATGATGTAGTAAACACTATAAGGTGTTTTACTTATTGAGAAGCAATATTTTAAAATTTGTGTGATGCTTAGCAAAACTCTCTTGAACTTCATAGATAAGATAGTCACAAAAGAAAGCACAGTAGTCCTCGCCTTATAATGGGGAGGCGGGCTTTGGGATAGGTTCCCAGACACTCAGTGAATGCTTGAAAACGTGGATATACCAAACCATGTATGTACTCTGGTTTATTTTGTTTTCCTACACATACATACCTATGATAAAGCTTAATTTGAAAATTAGGTACAATGAAAGATTGAAAACAATAATTAACAATAAAATAGAATGGTGTCAACAATACACTATAATAAAAGTATAAAAAACTAACCAAGACAGTTACTATGTGACCAGCAGGTAGGTAGGTTATACAACGTGGACATGCTGGACAAAGGCATGATTCACGTACAGGGCATACAGAGCAGAATGTTCACCATTCTCCTCAGAAGCTTGCAATTTAAAACTTATGAATTATTTGTTTTGGGAACTTTTCATTTAGGATTTTCAGGCCACAGTTGACTAAAGGCAACTGAAAAAAGGCATGAGAAGCTTCAGATAAGACAAGACTATTGTAATCTTTGTATGAGCACAAAGCCACAGAAAGTTAGAGCTGTAAAGGGCTTTTGAGATTATTCCAACAATTATCTTATTTGATAGGTGAGACAACTAAAACCTAAAGAGACTAAGTGATTTTTCAAATATAATGAAACTACAAAGTGGCAAAGCTTTAAAATTTCTTATATCTATAGTACAATTTCCAAACATTCTGAACAGTTGAAAAGGAAAGAAGGATACAATAACTACATGTACTTAGTCTGGGATAATAGATTTTACCACTTTCCTTAAAGGTTTCAAAATGTCAAAAAAAAGGGAAAGATATTAATGCCATTATTTTTAATTTCTCAATAAATTAAAATAATCTTAATACATAATTACCACACATTCAAAAAACAAAAAATGTGTTTTATATTATTTTAAAGATCATTGCTGGTCCTTCTCTGAATGAACACACACCACCATGCCAACTGCTGAGTGTTTATAAGCTCAGCATAGGAATTGACAGTGGACACTGCATGACATAAAAACACACAATCTGTGAGTATTGTTAGTCTGCCTTTAGGAGTTCAAATATAAGTGTGCTTTATTTCATTAACCCAGAGATCCTTATGCATGAATATCGATCATTACAGTTCCTTTCAATAACACCTTGAGCCTTTAACGATATGAATTTTTTGAGGAAAAGGCTATTTCACAGTGGTTTTTGAAATTTCCCTAAATAATTTAGCATGCTGGTCTCAATGATTTTTTAGACTGAATTATATTCACATTACCTTTCTACTAGTTCATTTTGCTATTTCTGGTAGAGTGGTTCTGCCTACATGAGTAAAATTTGTTTACATGCTTATCCCTCACTGCTGGCTCTACCTTGGCAGTCAAGTTTAATCATGCCAGATGTTGTTTTTGCAATGGCTCAATTTCTCTTAGCCAGCCTGGCCAATTCTTCCTCTCAAAGTACCACCCTTCCTCAGAAAAGTGTTCTGTTCAAGGGATAATGTCCAACAATGAAACAAACTAACCTGCTTTCAATCAAATTGCGAGTTGCTATTTTACCAAAAAGATATAATCTTTATTTTCTGAATGGTATCTGTTTTTAACCTGGCTATTCTAAAATTTTCTTAGTTTACAGATTTTGTCTTATAACATTTCTTTAACCTCTGAAGCTCATATAGAAAATACAAATATGAATGTAATTGTAAAGCGATTAAACAGATTTTCCACGTGAAACTTATAATAAAGTTGATAATATTGTTTTTTTGGATCAGCTACATCAAACTGATTTTCTCTTGATACACAGGAAAGAATAATTGTTTTTACTTTCAATGATTCATTCCCCTTACAATAGGCACTACACTCAAGGATATCTCAGAAGAAACCCTATTCCTACCAAGTGTATATCCATTTGCTCTTAGATATTCTTCTATTTCTCTTCCTCTACACATAAATGCAACACTTTACAACAAAGATTTATAGAGTAACATGCCACTTATCCGAAGAATAGAATTCTAGTATCTTCAGCCATCATGGGAAAAATGCCACAAAACTTTATAAACAGGAAAAGATTTCTCAGAGTTTAGTTATCAGAAAGCAAATACTTATATCATAAGAATAAAACTCAGAATGAGCTCTCCTTTTCCTGAGTTCCCATATTCTTTTCTACCTATTCTTTTCTAACAGAACTTATAATTTCTCTTTATTATTCTAGTTATTTATGTACATGTGTTATCTTTCTTACTAACCTGAAAAATCTTTGCCTTCAGGATCCATCTCTAATGTAGCTTATTCCCAACCACTACCATTTCTTCATTTCTGGTCTATAAAGAACCATTTCTCTATTCTTTAAAACCCCATGAAGTTTGCAGAAAGATCAAGATAATGAGAACTAGGAAAGGCTATTTGATTTGTCCGGTTTTTCACTAGTGTCTGATACTTATGACATCCTTTTATTATAGGTATTTTATACATGTCTTATATTCCCAACTTCTCCAACTAAAAAGAGATTTTTATAAGCTCCTTGAGAGAATGTTCCATATGTTGTTCATCAATGTATCTCCCAAAGCTTTTAAAAAGAGCCTTGCACACAATAGGTGAAGATATACAAATGAATGAACATAAATCAGATTAGATGGATAAATGAGAAACACACAAAATATGACAGCTACTGACAAAGAAAGTCATCATATTCTAAAAAAGACAATTTTCATTAAACATTTAAATTATTAGCATATTATATACTAAGAACTGTGCTATGTATTAATGCTATTTTACATGATCTACCATATTTAGGAGATTATTTTTTAATTCTCATGCTTAAACAAGTGTTGCTATTATTAATATTAAACATTTACTATTTACTATAAATATTTACTATAAGTATTTATCATATATATTTATACAGCAAATTTTCTCCATGTCTTATATAATTTCCCTAAACCTTATTAAGTATTTTATTTAATCACAGTTTAAAAATCTGCAAAACCTCATGGAAACATAAGGGGCTGCCCCAAATATTTGATGGAGTAGGAGTATTATCTATCTATTAAAATATTCTAGACCACTAGACTACTCATTATCACCAAGGACAAAAATCAATTCAACATGAAACAAAGACCTGGACATAAGACTAAAAGCCATAAAATACCTAGAAGAAAATGTGAGGAAAACACTCCATGACCTCAATCTCAAAGAGGTCTTGGGGTGTTGGGAGGGGACCATGACAACAAAAGAAATCAAAGCATGAATTAAATAATTAGGGTTACATCAGAATGAACATCTTCTGCACAGCAAAAGAAACCACCACTAACAAAGACAACCCACAGAATTGGAGAAAATATTCACACAACATACATTAGATAAAAAGTTAATTTCCAGAATATAGCTCATATATATCAACAACAAAAAGCAAAT
Organism: Solenodon paradoxus; assembly: GCA_004363575.1. NCBI lineage: Eukaryota > Metazoa > Chordata > Mammalia > Eulipotyphla > Solenodontidae > Solenodon > Solenodon paradoxus. The sequence goes on from RJWH01006352.1 coordinate 14,960, forward strand.
GACCCACTCAAAAAATGGACAAGGGCTGAATAGAGACCTTTCTAAAGAAGACACACAAATGACTTACAGACGCCTGAAAAAATGTTCTACATCACTATCATCAGAGAAATGCAAATAAAAATTACAATGAGATCCTATCTCACATCAGTGAAAATAGCCTATATCAAAAAGACTAGAAATAGCAAGTGTTGGAAGGGGTGTGGAGGAAGTGGAACGTCCTACATTGTTGGTGGGAATGTAAAATGATGCAACCTCTTTGGAAAACCATATAGAGATCCCTCAAATAAATAAAGATGGGTTTACCGTTTGATCCAGCAATCCCACTCCCAAGCATATACTCAGAAGATAGAAAATCTCTAATGAGAAAAAAGCATCTGCAACCCTATATTCATAGCAGCACAATTCACCATAGCTAAGAAGTGGAAATAACACAAATGCCCATTAACAGATGACTGGATATAGAAGCTATGCTACTCACTGGAATTCTATGTTGCTATTTAAAAAATGAAATTGTGCCGTTTACTGCTATCTAGATGGAACTGGAGAGGATCATGCTGAGTGAAATAAATCGGAAAGAAAAAAAAATACAGGATGGTTTGTGGAGTATAATGAAATGAAATACAGGATGGATTTGTGGAATATAATGCAATGAAACAAATGAACATACAAATTCCAACAAAAATAGTAGGGCTCAGGACTGGTTATGGGAGAAGGCAGGATGAGAGGAAAAGGAGGCAGTAAGGGACACTAGAACCTGGGTTGTAGATGAGGTGTGAAATACAGATTAAGATGCAATTTCAATATATTAAATGGAATTCAGAAATATATATATATATAATATTTTCAATTAAAAACTCAATAGATTTCCTTTCCCATTCTCTTTCCCTTTCTTTTGGTCCAGGACAACAGCTCAGCCTTGTTTATTGATTTCTTCTTTGCCTGAAAGACTACCTAAACAACTATTACTAAATATATCATACTTAGTGATAAAATCATTCCTTCTGAGAGACAATGTTCAGAATGCCTACTTTTTTCGAAATTTGTACTGAAGTCTCTAGTTAGTACAAAAAGTGATTAAAAGAAAATAACCATAGAAATGGGAAGAAGAAATTAAAATATCATTATTTTCAAGAATTATGACTTTGTCATGAAAATTCAACAGAATCTATAAATAAATTCTAGAATCTGAAAAGCCTTTAGTAAACTTGCGCATAAAAATCAATTGCATTTTATACATTAGCAATATAGAGTTGGAAAATAAACTTTTTCACTAAAATAAAAATTTATGGACTACGCAGAAATATATTTAATAAAAATATACAAAACCATTGTGAATGAATATATAGAACTCTATCAAAATGAAAAAGATATATATCAAGCATAGGCTTTGAGAATAATTTCACTCAATTTTAAGACTCAGGATATTAATGTGATATCATATTCTTTTCTCTGGGAATGACAGAGATTCTAACTGAATACCAAGTACATTTTATTTGTTTTCCCATGGATAATTAAAAAGTAGAGTGTCTGTGAAAAGGACAGTTTTATCAGTATCTCCAGCTTTAAAACATTAATGGACTCAAGGCATTTAGCAACATTATTTAAGCATTGTCCAAAAAAAAGATGCACAATAAGAAAATGGGCCTGACTTAAGTATCCTACATACAGTACTCAATTAAATAAATAGCTCAGCCATTCATTTGCTATTACAATTGATACATGTATATAAGTACAAATGTATCACAGGGTTTGTCCCACTACAGATGAACTAGACAAGAAATAGCTCCCACTTCCTCTACTTATAAGAACTATGCATTCAATATTGAAAACTTGTGATGTTAGAAAAGAGCAAATAACATTAAATAAACCATCATCTCCGAACTCAATACAAATGTCAACATTTGAGTATATTTCATTTCAGTATGTGTGCATTTTGTATGTATGTGTGTGCATGTTTCATATGGTATTATATTCATAATGCACTTTTCCTACTTCAGACTCTACTATGGAAATTTTCTCTATGTATAAATATAGTTCAAATTGTAAATAGTCACATAAAATTCAATAGTAAAATGGACCATAAGGTAATTAATGACCTACTATAGGTCATTTAAGCTATTTCCAATTTTTCATAATTATAACTCATCTCAATAATGAACATATTTTTTCATACATCACAGATTATCTTCTTTGGATAAATACTAGAAAAAGTATTCGCAAATGGTAGGAACATTCTGAAGTTCTTAACAATTATCACCAAATTGCTTTCTGGATAGGTTTTACACTATCATCAACAGTGTGTGTATTTTTCTCACTAACACTGCATTCGGTAGATAGATGTATGATAGTCAGGTAGATGATAGATACATAGATAGACAGATAGAGATGGTAGGTAGAGATGGTAGAGACAGTAATAGAGAAAGGCATACATGCATACATACATTAGATATGTACAGTCAGTGACTTATGTTAGAAAAGCCAAAGATAATCACATTGCTGCTATAATTTGTATTGATTAGTCAGTAGCAAAGTGTCCATTTTCTGTGAATAGTAGCTACCTATATTTCTGATACTTGATTTACATCTACTTAAATAACTGACCATTTTTTGATTGGCTACAGTGCTTCTCATATTGTTCGTGAATTCTAAGTACTGTCTGAATACATAATATTGAAACATTACCTGACAATAGGATAGCAATTTTATTACGAAAATATACCCCCCCCAAAAAAAAACTACAAAGAGTAATGCATGTATAATCATTCACCTTCCAGAAGTAATAAACATCAAACTACAATTGCTCAAGAACTTTTCTCAATTTTGAAAATACATAAAATATTACAAATATAATTAAACTCCTTTGTATCACTCCCCACACCAATTCCCCTCCCTCCCTGCCCAGAATCAACAATAATCATGAATTTGATGTGCACCCTTCCCATGTGTTCTTATACAATACAAGTATTTTCATGAAAAATTATACAATATTATTTGGACACCTTACAAAAAGTTAAATATCTTGCACATTATTCTGCACCCTACTTTTTTTACTCAGTGTTGTTTTTGAGATATATCCAAGTTGAAATTAAAAATATATAGCTCATTAATTAATATCAATTTACCTATAGTTTACATAACATCATTCATTTTAGTTACTATATATTCTGTTTCATTAAAACATCATAATTTATTCATTCACTATGATAAAAACTTGTTTCCTGTTTTTGATACTATAAAATTGATTTAGCAGATAACTTTGTGTATATGTGCACAAATTGCTCTGTATATACTAAATATTAATTATTGAATCAGGATATCTGAACTATTGAATTGGATATTAAATTATTGAATCACTTTCAACCTTATTAGATGTTGTCAGTTTCACAATTTTTTATTGTTTTTTTATATTTATGTTCAGAAAGAGACTAGAATTCTTTTGTTATTCTTTCTTTCATCAATTATCAACAATGTTATTAATAATTCCCCAAAGTAAGTTGAGAAGTGTATCTCTACTTTCTAGACATTGAAAAATACTTGTGTAATAGAAATTATCACTTCCTTGAAGGTGTTATATAAAGCCATGCAGTTGGGCATTATATCTTTAGGATATAATAAGAGTGAGGACAATATTTTTTCAGTTTAATTTCTTTCATAATAATGCATTTATCAGATTTTCTGTTTCTTCTGACTTCATTCTGAAAATTTATATTTGTCTGGAAATGTCAACAATACGTTAAGCCTGTGACTATTCCTGTGAAGTCTAAGACAAGAGTTTATGTTTAGATAGTATATTTGGTGTGGACAGAATCCCAGGGAATGGGTATGTGGGACTAAAGAGGAGTGAAAAAAAGGAAGAGAAGCCTATCTAAGGTTGTGTTATTGATATAATTATTAATGTGTTTGACCAACTAGAGTTAGATTTCACTGGTGATCTTATGAGGAATCATATAGGAAAATTCTGTAACTGTTCACAATGAATGCTGCTCCTCAACTGTCCAGGATGGCCTCATGGGCTATTAAATCTATCTTACTTCTGGGTTGCTTATTCACATTCTTGCAATGGATTCTGGTACATCAGAAAGTAAGATGAAAATGATTACACTGTACACTTAATATTCTATACTGGTCTATATGTGCATTATGTTTTAATAAAATATTTAACAAAACAAAAATAAGATGAAGTTGACTCAACTATTAGTTTCCACCTGTGCAAATATGTTTACCACACAATTACTAGAGTAGAAAGTGGGGTGAGTGCACATGAACTTTAGCACAGACAGTGTCTAATACAGCATTTCATCTCAGTTTTCAAAATGATTTAGTCTCTTATAATGTCTTGTATCTATTCTTATGTTCTCTTTTTATTTCTGATATTACTTGTGCATTTACTTCTTATTCTTCTTTCTCGGGAATTTTTATCAGTAATGTCAAAGAATTTTTATTGATTGGCTTAATTTTTTATTCACAAATTGAATTTTTCTATTTTTATTACCTTCTTCAAATCTCTTTATGTACAATTGTATGACTTTATCATCTAAATCTTCTATGATGTGTTATTTTACCAGAATTTCCTTCTGTTTTCTCTAATTTCATTGCTTCTTCCTGTGAAGAATCCATGTCATGTGGTTCTGGTCCATATATTCTTGCTATGACTTCAGTCACGTGTGGCATCATAACAAGGCTTGATCAACAGAGGACTCCAATTCCTCACTCTCAAACATTATTCAAGAATGGCCACATAGCCTAAGCAGAGCTACTTTGTTCTCAAAGAAGGACTAATATGGATAGTGGGAAAGACAGGAAATTACTCACTTGAGTAATTTTATCTATAAATTTTTATGTCAACTGAATGAATGAATCATATATAAAAATGTTTGGTAGAGCATGTGCGATTTATGAGGTACAATTTCTGTTAATACCCTCTTCCCCACTTCTCTGGTGATGATAAATCTTGAAAGCGGGTTAAGTATCTATGAAGAAAACAATTCTCTTCACTGGTACAAACTTAAATACTGATGTTAGTAACATTATGTCTCTACAGAGATATTTTAACTAATATTTAAATGTTTTCTAGAGAAATTTGACATCATAATGATTACATCTAAAGCAATTTTTGTTACATTTGTCTAAGACATCTAGATGACCAACATCTCTTAAAACTGACTCTGGCTACTCTGGTAAACAAGGCAGACAACTTTTATTTAACCAAAGAGAAATGAGAAGTTACTAGACTTTCAAGAAGCGTATTCAAGGCGATTATATTTTCTGTGTTGTCAGTTCATTCAAGCAGACATCACATCAAGAAATAACTTTGCAACTTAAAAGTAGTAAATTTGCGTGTATTTCTAAAATGAACTCATCATCATAAAATGGGTTTGTGCCCATATATCCAAGGACAGTTTCAAATACAAATAAGCTTTGGTTTACTTCTCTGTAATTCAGAAATACAGGTCATTCAGTATCCAATATGTCAATTCTTAGAAGTTAAAAATGGTCTTGATAAAGTTTCAAACTCAATGAGTATTGCCTTTGTATAGGATGAGTTAAGAAAAAATTTATATTCCCTTGAATACAAAATGTACCAAGGATGAAATTATTCACAATTCGTAACAGTTCAAAGCTGAAATTCAAATAGTTTGATTACATCACAGTGAAAAATACCCAAAGCTTAATATCCTTGCCAAATTTGACTTGGTGTTTTTGCAATAAGTTGTATGAACATATGTGGCATAAGAAAGGAATAATGACTGATTTCCTTGAAGTATCACTGAGGAATTCTTGAAAGCATAATAAGATATCCAATAGTACTCAGCAATATATTTGCCCTCATATTTCTAGATTTAGTCTAAATCATTGGTGTTCACACCTATATGAGCTAAATTAAATGCTTTAAGCCTACAGAGAGAGGAAAATTATACTATTCATGAATCAGTCAACTTAGGACTTAATCTCAGCTTGACTTTGTTCATATTTTGATCAGTTTCATAAAGGAGGTAACACTTGAGCGTATTTTCCTCACAGAGCTGTTGTGAAGATAGTTGAGTCAAAATATCATTTCAATTTTGCCCCAAAGGTGCAGCACAAACTCTAATGAGATTAAACACAAGCTCACTTATTCAATACCTACTATCTATTAAAGCAAAAATCTAAGAAAATATTTGATAAATACACCTCAGTCGCTTCCTCCTAAACTTATCTGCTATGATTTTCAAGGGGAAAGGAAGTCTGAAAAACATATATCGCTAAGATTTTAGTTATATTTGAACATTAGCCCTAATACTAACAATATGGTATTTTTCTGTTATTTATATTTACCAGCCTCGGTTCCCTCTCTAAATATGGATACAAAAACTATGTTTCCATCATATGTTTTTTTGTAAGGATGAAATCCTTTGTTTATGTTTTAATGCACTTAACACAAGTGAATATTATAGACTATTATAAACATTCAAAAGAGGATTAATTAAATTATTATATGGGTGTATTAGTGAATTTTCTCATGCAATTATGGATACTGACAAGTACCAAGTTCTGAAAGTTGAGTCAGCAAGCTACAGACCCAGAAAAGCCAACTGTTCAGTTCCCCAAAAAGAAGGAAAAAGTTGATGTATTAGCCTGAAAGTTATCAGGCAGTAATTCTCAATTTTACTGAGGTATAAACTTTTATTAAGAAAGTGGATTTCATGTTAGTATTCTGACCAACACCACAACAAAAAATACTGTGTCTATCAGGCAGGAAGAATTCTTACTCAAGGGAGGGGTGCTTTTAGTTCCAGTCAGGCCTACAACTTATTTATTAGATGAAGCACATTCACATTAGTGAGAGAGGGCAACCTGATTTATGTGGTCTAACAATTTAAATGTTAATACTAATCAAAAACAACTTCATGGAAACACCCAGAAAAATGTTTGACTAAATAGTTTAGGCACCAAGTGGCCCCATCAGGTTGACACATAAAATTAACATTCGCAAAAGACATTAATAAAATATTATGCTATGCATATGCAATGCTAACATCATCTGTTAAAACTGAAAACACTTTCAAAGGTTTTATGTTTCTAATACAAAATATAACAAGGATCAAATTATTCAAAGTGATAACACTGATAACGTCTAATCTGAGTGAGAATTTTGTGTCTGAATTTAACATTGTTTTGCTTTGTTTTTGTAACAAACTGTCTAGTAGTTTCACTAAATTAATGGGTCAATATTTCTAAATAGTGGTGGCTACAGTCAAATTGAGCCTAATGTTTTAAGGCCTAGTAATTTTTGAAAAGAAAGAAAATATGATGTCAAGTAAATGGAGCAAAAGTAGTCCATTATAAGCTGGAGAATAGAATCAAACTATCAGTGATGAACTACAAGTATGACATACAGATATTTATGTATGTATATCTACATGCAGATGTATTATATGCAGATATTGATTTACAGTGATGCATACCTTAAGTCTATATAATCGTATAATGCAATATTACTTCAATACAATTGTTTAAAAGGTGGGTGAAAAACAAAACTTTCAAACATAGGTCATTACTATACAATACTAGGTTTGAAAGTCTGAGCAATCTGTTCCACCATCAATCCTTACATTGAATTAAAAAGCTCCATTGAATGTATCAAATAAATAGAGCCATAAAGCAATGGTAATCTAACATTTTATTTTATGTTGTATCAGCTCAAGTCAATAATTTAAAGTATTGAATGCATTAAAGGTAAAATAATTTATGGAACAAAAAGTAGGCTAGAATTTTCACAGAGGTATAAGAGTGGCAAGGAGGGCATGACAATTATTATTGCCCAGTACACCAAAGCTGCATTCAAATCATTTTATTTTAATTGTCCACACTGTGTTTCCTTACAAATTTTTCAACAAATAGTCATGAAGTCCTAAGTTTTATACAGATGGTTGATTACACTGCAATGCTTAAAACATGGTATTAAAAGAACATTTTAATCAAGTGTAGAATTGAACAGAAAAAGTATTTATCTTTAAGTAGTTCTATACATGAAGATCACAATCTGTCTCTTTCCCCTTGCTATCAGTTCATTTGTTTGATATACGAACATTTAGTTTAAAATAAAGGGTTAAACAATGAACATCTTGCCTCTATTCCTGAGATTATAAAATTGACTAATTTTGAAAAAATATCAATATTAATTGTTCTAGCCTTTAGTGGAGAAATGACTTATGGGAAGATATCAAATATGCAGATAATATTTTTAAACAAATAGAAAAAGCTAGAGGTTAATGAAGTATATTATCTAAATAAATGAACAAATAATGGCCATCATTTATTGAGAACTTACTACATGTCAGGTACTTTAACAATATCTAATTGTCACATTTGCAACAGTCCTTCAAGAAAGCTATCAATTATCCACCTCCTAATTTATTTTCCTCTACCACATACTCAGCCTTGCCCTTACTACAAATGAAAAAATCAGAAACTCTGGGATATCAAGATATCGAGGGCTAAGCCCTAACGCCATAAACTCAGTGAATTTGAAACCAGTTTCTTGAAGCACCTAAGGAACATTCAAGTTCTAGGTCAAAAAGCATTTATTTTCCAAAGCAGCACAACATTTTTTTCTTTAAAAAAGTATTGATTTGTTTCTGATTATAAGTATCATACCCGTTTACTGCAGAACATTTGTAAAATATATGTAAGCAGAAATAATTTAGTATTATATCAGTAACAATATGGTACATGTCATGGATGCTATGCTGTGTCACACAAACCCCTTCATTCCAGAACAGAATTATTAATCCTGACAAAGTATTTAAAAATTGGAGCCCTCAGTTTTTAGCTTTTGGCCCTTTGTGGGAATTTCCTTGGTTGAAGAGAGACATCTACACTGAAATCACAGCTATTTCCCAGGCCACTATGCATACATACAGTAATGTATAAGCATAACTTGTTCCTTCCCCACATTAAAATTGAAATTTAGTTAAGTCAATTGAAACAAGAGAATGTTGAATGCTTTGAGTGGTCCTGAAATTCCTTTCAAGACTCCACTCAAGAACTTAACTCTTGGTACCAGGAAGAACTGGGAAGGCAAAAGGAGGGAATGGACTGGGACTGGAAAGGTGGCTATCCCCTTCCTGGGATGGGACTTTTCCATGACATCTACCCAAAAATCAGGGTTAAGTAGGTGACCCATTAATCCTGAGGCCCTCCCCATTCCTCTGTCAGCCTCCAGCACTTCAGGAACAAGGTCCATAGCCACCTCCCCCTACAATGGGACGAAGCAATAACATGTACCCTCCTAATGGACTGCACTGTGAATTCTGAATTGTATCTGTGATTTTCCTGCCAAAAGTGATCACCTGAAACAAATCATAAAAGCACTAGACAAACACAAATTAAGATGTTTTACAAAATTGCAAGCTGACTGGAATAATCGGAAAAATTTCTAGTGTAGGTCTGTACCAGATAATGGCATTATCTAAATGTCAAGATACTAATTTTGATCATCATACTATGATTATGCAAGAGAAGTCCTTATTTTTAGGAAATATACACTAAGGTATTAGGGGTTAAGAATTATTTCTACAAGTCATTATCAAACAGTTCAGAAAAAATAAGGTGTATGTGTGTGTATTAGAAAGAGGAACAGAGGGAAAAACAGAGAAACTCTCTTCTGTGGGTTGTGCTGGGACAGTGAATTATTTGCTGACTGGACCCACAATTCTGGGGTCTTTATAGACATTGCTCTATGACTCTGGGGGAAACCTCTGCATTGCCTACACCATATTCAACCCTGTAGACTAGATTTTCAGGCATCACTCACTTTTGACCTTCAGCAAATCTGATGGGTTTTGAGAATTCATAACTAACAGAAGTCCAATGTTCCAGACCAACACCCAGGTATAATTCAGTGTAACACATCACCTAACACAATGCATTTCCATTGCTGAAGACTAGTCTATAAAAATAAACAAAGAATGCCAAAAAAATCAAAGACACAGGGAAATATATGTGAAATTATGAACCTAAACAAAACCCTAGGGGAAATCTGAATGCAACAAACTTAAACTTCCTGAGAAAGACTTTAAATCAATGATTTTAAAGATAATCACTGAAAGTAGGAAAACCAATGAGGAAAAAAGAACACAAAATGTAGACAAAATATGAGGCAGTTCCAAACAGAATTCATGGAACTGAAGAACACAATAAATGAGCTAAAAAACACAATACAGGAACTCAACAGTAGACTAGAAGAAACTGCCAATAGAACAGGTGAGTTAAAAAAGGAAAGTGAAATGCACTCAACCAGGCCAGCAAGGAAAAAAAGATTTAAACGAAATGAAGAAAGCACAAAATCAAAGGAATAACATACAGAAGAACAGTATTCACATCACAAAGATGCCAGAAGGAGAAGAGAGAGAAAAGAAGACAGAAAGTGTATTTGAAGAAATAATAGCTGATAATTTACCTAACCTGAGTAATGAAGTAAGCCTCCAGAACTAGAAAACTCTAATTAAGAGTTCCAAACGAACAAATAAACAAAAAAGACAATCAAAACAACACCTAGGCACATTGCCATCAAAATATCAAAAATACAAGAATCATAAAAGCAGCTAGAGAAAAACAAATCACATACAAAAGAGTCCCCAAAAGGTTGTAAGCTGATTTCTCAACTGAAACTCTGCAGGCCAGGAGAAAATGCCACAATATATTCAAGGAGCTGAAATAAAAGGATTTTCAACCTAGGATACTATACCCTGCAAAATTATTATACAGAACTGAAGGGATGATAAAAAGCTTCTCAGATAAAATTTAAAGTAATTTATCACCACAAATCGAGTTATAGAAAAATACTAAAAGATGCTACAAGAGTTTGAATAAACTGCGCTTAAAACAGTAAGACAGCAAATTTAAAAAGTGGGGAGGTGGAGAAGAGAACAAAAATGTGGATGGCTTGAATGAGTGGAAGAATAATCCACTTTCAAATAAACATAGAATTTGTAATGCCAGCTTCAGGGTAACCTCAAAATACATCTCCAGGGAAAAAGCAAAGAAGAAAACAAATAGGTAAACAAATAAAAACACAGATACACTCAACCCATCTAAAGAGAAAGAGAAAAACAAAGGCACTGTCTGCACCACTCACAGAAAACAAATTGCAAAATGACACTAAGCAGCTGCATATCAATAATCACCCTAAACATTAATGGACTGAACTCATCTGTTAAATGACACAAAGTGGCCAAATGGATTAACAAACATAATTCAACCTTCTGCTGCATTCAGGAAGCCAAACTTCTTCCAAAAGATAAACAAAGACTCAAAGTCAATGGTTGGAAGACAATCCTACAGTCAAATGGCAACCACAAAAAAAATAAGACTGGCTATACTTACATCAGATAAAACAGACTTCCAAGTAAAAAACACAACAAAAGAAAAAGAAGAATATTATATAACAATTAAGGGGTCAATTAAACAAGTATACATAATTCTTCTCAACATATACACACCAAATGAAAGGGCATCATAATATATTAAGCAAATATTATTAAAACTGATGAGAAACATCGATTGCAGCTCATTAGTAGTAAGAGATGTGTTGACATATATATGAGGAATGGGGAACCTTTAATGTGAGTTTATTTTAATGTGTAAAAATTTTTTAAAATAAATAAATAAATAATGAGACTCCAACATACCACTTACGACAATGGACAGATCAAGCAGAAAATTATCAGGGAAACAGCAGCTTTAAATGACCATTTGGAACAGTTATGTCTGATTTGGAATAGTTAGGTCCAATGTTCATACTGAACACTTCATCCAACAACTACAGATTTCACTCTCTTCTCAAGTGCTCATGGAATATTGTGAAGGACCGATCATATGTTGGGACACAAAACGTGTCTCAACAAATTTACAAAGATTGAAATCATGCCAAGCATCTTCTCTGACCACAATGGCTTAAAACTTATTTAATTTCTCAGAAATTTCTTTTTTCAAATAATTAGCTATTAGATTTCTTTCTTGAAACAATTTTCTAATTTTTTTAATGACTTCCATCGTTATTTACTGCCTTTTGCTTTACATAGGTTTATGTTTTTCTTTTTATAGACTGTTAAGTTGAATGTTTAATTTATCTTTATTATTTCTCATAATGAGGAAATATTTTAGTACTATAATTTTTATTAATATAGCTTTAACCACTTCCCATAACTTTTGCAGATAATATTGCCTTTTTGTCACTTTCTAAACATTTTGAAGTTTTAGTTTTATTTTTCATTTATTCTTAAACTCAATAACTAATATACTTTAATTTACAACTAGTTTTATGTTTTAATAGCTTATAATTTTGTTATTCATTTATAGCTTTACTACAGAGTTCAGAGAATGTTAATTGAATAATTTCTACTCTGGAATTTATTGATATTCCTCTTGTCACTTAATGTGCAATCACTATAAAATAAATATTCAATATACGGTTGAGAATAATATGTTATCTCTTTAGCGGTATAAATTATATTCCATCAATAATTTTTTTCAGTATCAGTGTTTTTAGTCTAGTAAACTGAGTAATATTTGTTCCACTATGCTATTTCCTTGCAGTTTTACTAATATTTGTCTTAAATAATTTCATATAATATGTGGTATAAAAAAGTTTATGAAGTTTCATCTTCATTGCAGATTGCGTCTTTTCAATATAAAACATGTGCTAGCAACTGAATACTCCCGTATTCCATATATGTGTGTGTGTGCACCTTTATAAATCAACATCTCTGTATAGTACAATAAGTTTACCACAAACAATTCAATTTGGAAACATCCTTTTCTTATAAAATCTGTCTCGTGGCTGTTATTTGAAATTAAAATTCACTGAGTGGTATTATTTACAGATTTCACAAATTTTCTGTCTTCTTTTGTATGTAGGTTCCAATTTCAAATATTAATTTACCTAGAAGATATATTTTAACACATTTATAGAGAAATGCTAGCAACTTTTTAAGCAGTGATTTGTAGCTGATTTTGCTGTTATTGTTTTAATCATAGAGACGCAATACTACCAAAAGTCAAGAACAGAAATTTTCTAAGTGGGAAATCCTCAGTTAAAATGCAAAACAGAATCTCAGAGAGTAAAGAAGGAAGTGGAAGAGCTAATGCTAACATTCAATGGGTGCTTGTTATATGCCAAACCCTGTTCTAAGTGCTCTATATATAATATCTAAATTAATCCTAGCTATGACCTTATGAGGTAGATATTTATAGTTATATTCGTTTTGTCAATAAAACAAGTCAGGCACAGCCAAGTACTGGACTGGGATTTAAACAGGGTCAGACAGACTCCAGAGCTGGCACTATTATCTACAAAAACTTCATTAAAAAATAAAATGAAAGGCAAATTCGCATCTCGTTTGAAAATATTCCATTAAGGTTTAAAACACAAGTTTTGGAACTGTATTTACTAAGTCTGAAGACCTGTTCCACTATTCTCTATGTCTATGACCTTGGATAATTTTCTTAATGCTATGTGTTCAGTTTTTTCATTTATAAAATGAGAATGATAGTAACTCATTGGAGTTAGGAAAATTCAGTAAATAAGTGGTGCATAGAAAGCACTTAAGGCAGTGTGTGCCCCTTAAACATTGGCCATATATATATCATACATATATATCATACATATATATCATAATGGTAACAAGTTGATTAGTTTGGAACACCACGAGTTATGGTGTGTTGCCTAAATCTCCCAAGAACGTACTTTCATATATTAGCAAAGACAGTTGAATTTGCTTTTAAATTGACTAAAATTTAGACTTTTAAAAATATTTATTGAGTAACATTGCAATGTGACCTTATGAAGGTTTAATGTGTGTATCATTATAAATCAATATCTGCATATACTGTACTAAATACAGTACTATCAGTACAATTTCATCCTTCATCATGTAATTGACACCTTTTACCTGATTTGCCCATTCACTTTACCCCTTTACATAATATATGGTTCTTTCAATACTATCAGAGCATGAAAAATTTTCTCAGAAAGAAAATTCTGACTTTTAAACATGTGAAAATTATTCTAAGAATATTTGACTTAAAAATATGCAAAATTGCCAAAATATAGTGATTGGTACTTTTATAATAGACTTTGTTTCTTTATCTTGAGGATTTTCTTTTAATCTGGAAAAAGCAATAGTTTTATAATTGCCAAAAGGATATTTTTAGTACCATTAAACATTAACAACCATTGGGAACTTTGTATTATTTCATAAAATTACTACCAGTAAATAAACAGTTACTAATCAAATTTTTCAAAATCCATCTTTACATTCTTCCTGTGGATAAGAAAACCAAAAGGCTTTTCCAAATGGAGGAGATTTTATGGTATCAGTTGAATCGTTATACAGTTTATTCACTCTGTAAATTCTTCAGAATTCATTTGCAACACTGTTTTTCTCACTGTTATGGGATATTTATCAGATTAAGTAATGAAGAAATAATTCCCTCTCAACAAACCCAAGGATATTAAATTAGTAGATATTTGACTGATTTTGACAATCATGAAATAGTAATTATATTTTCAGGCAGATACTTTTCCTCACTTCTATTTCAAGCTCTGGAGCAACCAGTTATAGTGAAAACAAAATTTAAAGCCATGTAGCTAAGAGATAGAATACCTGGGTTCAATCCTACTTCTGATGGCTTTATTTGTTCCTTGTCCTTGGATAAGATATAAAACCTCTCAGTATCTTAGACTCAAACCTTCATGGGATTGAAATTCAGTTTTATTACAAATATGTAAAAATGAATACAGCGTAAAGACTTGTGATCATGCAAAGTGATTTTATCATTATTGCATTTAAAGCATTTTATTTAATAATATAATAATCTACTTTATTTAAACATAAATACAAATTTATAGACAACTACATAAAATTTCCATGTAAATATATGAGAAGAAATCAGTTCTCTCATTTAAAAGATAAATTGGTGGTTAGAATAATCAACTCAAATTGTGAACACCTATCTTATGTTCAAATAGACTTGGTTTACCCTTTGGTCAATTTGTAGTCCGGAAAAGGTAATTTTGCTTTTTTCTCCTTTCTGTCCACTCTTCCCTTTGATATACTGCTTTTGAGTCTAAAATTAATTTAGAAAGAAAAATCTATTCAATTTATAAGAGCTAGTGTATCTTGACTGTTTCATCTTAATACTCTTTTCCCCCTATAAAATTTTTTGTTGTTGTTTCAGGGATAACCTAGTATATCTAAATCTATACATTCAATACTTGACTTCATACATAAATGCCTTAATTCCTACTTTTTAGCATGAAGTATTATATTTGGAAAGGGAAGAAACTGTACCTTTTTTGATTTTCAAGAGTTGAGAAAGCAAAATAAATTCTTCCATCAAACTCTGCCTCATTAATCCATATAAAGTGGTGATCTTTTAGATTTTGAGACAGCTAAACTACTAGTTCTTAGGTCAGGGATTAAGCAAAATAACAGACAAATAATTCATGATATATGTATATTCACTGACATGCCATTATCACTCTGGTGATATTTGGTAAGATTCAATCATACTGGAACACAGTGTTGAAATTCAATATAGTGTGAATTCTCTGTTCATTTGAAATAATTTCATCATTCATCAGAATTTCCAGCAAAAATATTCAGGACAGACACATACACCCACACACACCAGATAAAGAATTCTGCACATAGGTTCATCCAGGTCATGGACCCAGTCTAAAAACTACTCTATAAAGAATTATCTCAACATTGCCTTGTTCTATTTCAAAGTACAAGTTAATAAACACTGTCAATTTTAATGCATCTAAAGAAAAATATATTTGATAGCATTACATATAAAAGAACACATGACTCAAGAATACGCCATATAGACTATAAATCTATCTTAAAGACAGTAGACAAAAGCATTGTCTTCAAAAACATGAGCTAAATAAACTTAGCCATGAGAGATCCAGGAATCTCTAGTGGTTAGTAGGAGAAAAGGAGGAAGGTGCTAATGAATATGAAAAAGGCAATACATATAGCAATAAATAAATATGAAGATAAGGGAAATTATTCAATTTGGGCTGGTTTATGAAGTAGTCTGTATCACTCTCTAAGAAGGCAGAAATTTTATTTGAAAGGAAACATAGAAGTTTCTATTCTGATCACACCCATATGTACATGCTAGTCTGTAGTTTCCCCTTTTTCAAGTTTTTTTCAACTTTGATTTCAAGCTGGTGTTAAACAACTTGGAAGATTTCTCTATCTATGCTTTGGAATATTTTGAATCACTGGGTTTACTAACTGCTAATATATGTAATATAATAATCTTATCTTTTATGACTTAATAGAACTCTCATGCCCTGTGGGCTATAGATCATTTCAGAAGCATGTATTCCTTTTTTAATCAGAAAATATTTGTATATATGTCCTTTAAGAACCTAATAAAAACTAAGGGGACTTTCCCTATTATCCAAACACATCATAAATAAGCACAAAATTAAATTTGCGGTTTCAGGACAGTTCATAGAATTCTTAAAAATCTATTCATGGAGTCCTTAAAGATTTCTCAGTATGGGTTAGGAATCCCTTCTTTGACTTTTTTAGAAAACAATTTTAGTTTGTTCTAGGATTTAAAATAAAAACTATCATATGTTGATAACATTGACATAAATGGCCACCTCAACATATCATGACTTCTATTTTTAAATATGTAAGTCTGGAGTAATATCTGCAAAATGACAGACTAGTAAATTCCAATTGTTTGTTCTTCCATGGGGACATCAAAAAACAACCAAAAGATGACTAATAATTTTTCTTTTAGGAACTCTGGAAGAAACAAGGAACAAAGAAAGTTATAATGGATACAGGAAACAAATTTTAAAATGAAAATGCAAGTATTTTCCTATCATTAATTTCTTTAAATGGCTCAAACACCCCAATCAACAGGCATAGATTGGAAATATAGATTAAAAACAGCATGATTTAACTAATTGCTGTCTAAGAAACTAACTTTTGTTTTAGGACTACAAGTAGGTTGAAAGTTAAGGATGTAGAAAGATACTCTATGGTAATAGTAACCAATGAAAGTTGAGATATTCTATATTGATATTGACCAAAATAAACAAAATACTGATATTGACCAAAATAAACAAAATAAAAAAATGTTACAAGAAGCAAACACATACATTGTATGATGTAAAGGAGGGAATTCACCAAGAGGATGTATAAATTTTAACAATATACACACCAAACATCAGATCTCCAAAAATATGACAGCACTTAAGGAATATAATTATTTGAAATCTTTGGTACTCTACTTTCAATAATAGAAAAATCAGACAGAAGATCAAAAAGGAATAAAAAAAAAAATCTCGAACATTATAAACCAAACACACAGTCTGTTAGGTAAATTCAATGAATTCAGTAAAGTTACAGAATAGAAAATAAACATACAAAAAATCAATAGTGTTTCTATAACAGCACATTTTCTGAAATGGAAATGTAAAACAATAAAATATTAAGAAAGTTTAAAAATTTAAATGAGGTAAGAGATCTCTACTCTGAAAACTAAGACACTGATGAAAGAAACAGAAGAAGAACAAAAAAGGAATAGTATCCCATGTTTATGGAATGGAAAACACTGTAAAATGTCGATAATAACAGAAGGCATCTATAGACTAAGTACAATCCCTGTTGAGATGCCAACAGCAATTTTTTAAGGAAAGTTGCAGGCAGGAATGAAGATGAGTAAGCAGGCAGACTGTAAGAGAGAATAGGAAGAAGCATCCCATTTTATATTTATTGTTTACATTGTTTGTTCCCCCCAGATCCCAAATGCGAAATCAGTCCTTGGGATGTATGTAATCCATGCTCCTCTGGAAGCAAGTGACACAGCCACTTCTCCACCAGGGAGCATCCAATGGCATTTTTTACAGAAGTAGAAAAAAATCCTTAAAACGTATATGGGATGTGACTTGGTGACTCGGCCATTAAGTCATGACTGTAAAGTGCACATAAAGTCCAAAGACCCAGGTTTATGATCTGGGACTGGAGGATATAACAAAAATTAAAGGCTAAATAAATAAATAAATGTTTCTTCATCCTCTCTCTCTCCCTTCCTTCCTGCCTGCCTACTTGCCTTCATTCCTACCTATTCCCTTCCTCTCTAAAAAAGATTATATGGAGCCAAAGAAGACCCCAAATAGCCAAAGAAATCATGATTAAAAACAAAACAGGAGAAGTCATCACACTTCCTGATTTCAGGCTCCACCACATAGCTACAGACTTCAAAACAGTATGATACCAGCATAACCGCAGACAATTAGACCAAAGGAACAGAATTGAGAACCCAGATATAAACTCAAGCATTTACAGTCACCAAATATTTAACAAGGAAGTCAAGAAT
The DNA here is from genome assembly GCA_004363575.1 of Solenodon paradoxus. Taxonomy (NCBI): domain Eukaryota; kingdom Metazoa; phylum Chordata; class Mammalia; order Eulipotyphla; family Solenodontidae; genus Solenodon; species Solenodon paradoxus. The sequence goes on from RJWH01006352.1 coordinate 33,356, forward strand.
ACTCAGTGGAAAAAAATACAATAACTAGTGCTGGGATAATTGGATAGTCACATATAGAAGAGTGAAACTGAATTTATCTTACTCTACTTCCAAAAATCAACTCAAAATGGATTAAAGAACAGAAGACTTGAGCCCATGAAACTCCCAAAAGAAAACATAAGAATAAACCTCCTTGACATGGGTCTTGGTAATGACATTTTAACTATGACACATAAAGTTCAAGCAAAAAAATTAAAAATAAAAATACATTTTAAAATATGGAACTATATCAAACTAAAAAGCTCCTACACAGCAAAAGAAATCAACAAAGGGAAAAGCAACTTTGGAATGGGAAAAAATATTTGCAAATCGTATTTGATGAGGCAAAATTTCAAAATAACTAAAGAACTCCTACCACTCAACAACAAAAATAAACAATTCAAAATGAGTAAGGGACTTGACATTTTCCAAAGAAGATAAAAAACAAGCACATGAAAAGATATTCAATAACACTAACCATTAGAGAAATGCAAATAAAAACTACAATGAGATACTATTTTACATCTATAATCATGTCTATTATTTAAAAATAATAACAACTGATGTTGAGGATGTGGAGAAACTGGAAAACTCGTGCCCTGCTAGTGAGAAAATAATATGATCCAGATCTATGTAAAACAATATAACAGTTCCCAAAAATATAAACATAGAATTATCAGTTGATTCAGCAATTCCACTTCTGGGTATATATCCAAAAAAATTCAAGACAGGGACTCGAGTAGCCAAAAAGTGAAAATAATTCAAATGCTCGTTGAAGGGTAACTGGGTAAACAAAATGTGGTATATATATGCAATAGAATATTATTCAGCTTTTAAAAAATAAATTCTACTACATGCTAAAATCCGGCTGAACTTTGGAAACATTCTAAGTGAAATAAGTCAGACAACAGCACATTGTATGATTCCACTTACATGAGATATCAGAAATATAAGATTCATAGGGATAGGAAATAGAATAAACATTCCCAACAGTTGGAGGAAGATAGATATGAGAAGTCATTGTTTAAGCTGTCATTTAATGTTTGGGGAGATTTTTTAAGAAGGTCTAGAGGTGGATAGTAATGGTTGCACGACATGAATGTACTTAACTCTTCTAAATTGTACACTTCAAATTATTAAGATGGTTAGTTTTAGTGCATGTATATTTACCACAATAAAAATTTATCTTAGACTCACCCATAGACTCAAGGAAAAATGTAAATTAATGCAAGACATAATATAAAATAAATTTGGGAAAGTACACATTTTTGTTAATTCTTTACATAGTCATACATTGACATTTTTACCTTTATGTGAAAGCTTATAAATGTACACAGTTCTCCACCTTTATAGCAGTCTCATGAATAATAAAAGAAACAGAAAATGAAACACAAGAATCTGGAAAACGTAAGGACAAGCGTTTGAATGGGTGTTTTTGTTTTGTTTGCTTTTTGTTTGAATTTTCATACATAAAAATAATTCAGTATTTTTAACAATTTAAGAATAGAAACACCCAATTTTTAATCTAGAGTGATGTTGCTTTTATTTCATTTCAAAGTCTTCTCAAATACGCAAAACAATGATCCACTTCTTATATTGCTCCCTATTCCCTTTCTTTTCCCACTGATATCAGCCTCTAGATGAATGAACCTAACCAGGTGATTAGCATAATTTGCATGAATATAATGTTCTCTATTACAGAAGAAAAGATTTCTGAAGTTACTCACAACGATTACATTTATGCTCTAATTTTTATTTTAAGGTTTACTAATGCTACATATGTAGAGATGGCAACACTGATGTCATTAACTTGTGAGGGTTTAATGGAATAATAAAATGAAAAATATTCAGCCTAGTGTCTGGTAGACTAATAGATAGTAGTCTTTTCCCACCCAGCTCATTTAGTATTATATTATGCTTATGACGGTCATGTATTTTGGAATTTACAATATGATATCAGTATTAGATATGCTGTTCTAATATTTTATTGAGTTTATTCAGTCATTTATTGAGTTCCCCTAACTTTTTTTAGATTATAATTCTCGAGTCAGCAGTCATCATATAGTGTATGTATGTATTTAGTAGTCAGAATATAGAGTATGTTTTCATGACATATTACTCCTTAAGTAATAATAATTCCTAGATTTTAAATGTCTATCATGTTAAACATGTCAGGTGCTCTGTATACAGTCATGTAATTCTTCAGATGTCCTATGAGATGTATATCACTGCTGTAATTTAAGAAATTCAGAAATCAATTAGCTTGACCAGGGTGACACACCTGGTAAGTCATATAACAGGATCTCCTGATGCTCCGTCTGATACTTTTTCACTACCTCAGAGGTTCATGATTTTGGTTTGTCAACATATATGAAAACACAGACTTTTAAAGTATTGCTATATATTTGATTAGTCGCTGTGTTCTTCTATTGTATAAATGATTATTTGCATCCAAAATTTCTGTGTTGAAATCCTAACACACAATGTGGTGATATTAAAGAGATGGGGTCTTTGGGAAGTATAAAGATCATGAGGGTGCAGCCCTTATGAAAGAAATTCTTTCTTTTATTGAAAAAAAACAGAGAGATCCCTTACCTCTTCTTCCATGTAATGATTCAATGACAAATCTGTGACCCCTTAAAAGACTCCAAACCCAACCATACTGGTATATTGATCTCAAACTTACAGACTCTAAAACTGTGAGAAATAAATATTGGTTGTTTATAAACAACCCAGTCTATGGCATTCTGTTATAACAGCCCATACAGACTAAGATGTGTTTTAAACAAAAGATACACAATAAAAACATTAGATACTCTATTTCTTTTGTCTCTAAATTAGGATTAATTTGTTTCATATAAAGGTGAGAACTGATTGGAAAAACTTAATAAAGAATCATATTTGAAGTACAAATACTTAGAAACAAATTCAGATATAGACGAGATATCCTGAATACTAGAAGCTTATGCTTTGAAAAGGGTTTGTCAAGAAAAAACTTGATGTTGAAATGACTGTTATAATCAGTTGCTGCAGTGATTCTGACAATCAGGTACAATGCAGAAGGGCAGACATTCTCAAGAAAGGTTAAGGTTTCCTTGGCAACTATCAAATGCATTGTTAATATCCCCTAGGAAGTTTTTGGTCAATAATGACTGAAGTGCTAGAAAACTATTTTTAAACTCCCTTTTGAGTTAATTCTATTCTCCTTTCAAAATTCTTTTTTAATCCAATTTACTTTAATTGCTTAATTATTGGTTATTTGACGAAGGTTACTGAACATTCTGCTGAAGGAAAGGTTTTGACTCTTTCTGTCAAATAGAATTAAAGATGTCAATGAACAGGGAGCTGTTTTGAAAGATTTGAGAAAAGGAGGAGTCAACCTATAAAATATTCACCCAAGTTATAATTACAAATATCTATCCAAAATTATTATTAATGTTGATTAGAGGACTTTCATATTTGTACTCTTCATTGTAACTCATTTGTGTTGGTTATTCCACATACCAATACAACTAAAACTTTTGGTGTCTAACTCTATTCTAAGGATGAAAAACTTTAAAGAAATTATAGGTAGATTTTTTTGACTCTTCATTAGAAGATAATCATACATACATATTGACCAGAGTAAGCAGAGTTGATATAGCTATCTATATCATTATAATGAGTATATTATATTATCTGTAATATTTTTTATAATTCTTTGTACTCCAAGTGTATGATGGTGGATACGCCAAAATCAATCACAATTCTACACAGACCAAATACGTGTTGAAGTATTTAATACCTCCTGATATTAGAATAATTGATGACAGCTTCATTCAGTGTTACCTTTAGCTGAAGTCTCTGGTACTGGTGGAGTCTGCTGTCAACTCTACCAGGAATGGGCAATTTTTTAAGTATATATTTTAATGAATATATTTTACTTAGATATTTTTCATCCTGAATAAAAATATTAAATATGTGGTTATTTTTACTAAGTAGAATAGCTATTTTTAATATTAATTGAAATATTAATTAACTGTTACTGGTACATTGCCAGGAACACTCTATTGATTTTTAAAACACTAACACAAAGTTAATTATCTTAGAAAAGTAATTGAAAAGGAACGTCAATAATGCACTTCTAAGCTTACATCTATTTATTGGTGATGGGCACCATAATATAGTAGAAAGATAAAAATGATGAATAAAAGTAAATCTATATGTGAATTGTATAATTATTTAAGAATAACCTTGAGACAGATATTGCTTCACTTACAAGTGATTTTCTTTCTCTCTCTCTCTCTCTTACAAATCAGCATGAGAATAACGTTCTGCTTCCTGCTTTCTTATTTTCTAAAAGTAAGAAGCTTTCTTCAACTAATCTCTGTATCTGCACATCAGCCCTTAAAGCACTACATTAATTTCTTAAAATTTCAAGATTGGATGTTTTAATTACCTCAAAATATTAATACTCTAGAAAGTGCATATTCGTTTTGCGCCTGGTATATTCAGGGCACAAACAGAAACTAAACAATCATACGATGTAGCAAGGAAAAGAACTATGATGAGGATATTTACCTTGATTTCTTTTTTCTTCCTCAATTTAAAAAATATAAATAAAAGGTTCAGTGTACAAAGTGATTGAAAAAAGGATGAAAAACAATATTATATTAAAAGTACAGGAAAATGAATCTCATTTATGATTTAACAATACAAATGCAACAAAAGTACTTCATTATCATAATCACCAAAATCATTTTTAAATACCTACTATGGTCAGGCTTTCACAACATACTGGATAGATATAATAGCTGCCTCTAATAGTGCTCCTTTCCTACAATATAAAACAATTCTCATTCACTATTATGTACTAAGTGTCAGTTCTTATTCCACCTATTAATGGACCTATAAAAAACTTCTGGTGTTTAGCCACACATCTTTCTTTGACATGTTTTCATAAAGAGAATAGAGGTAGTCATGATCAGAGTATAGAAAACGGGAAGCACAATGAGCTATCTAAATGGCATATAGATAATATACAGATAGAGACGAGGATCTAGGTAAGACTGCTAGACTTGTAGAGGGCTGGTTGGACAAGTGGAAATGGTTAGAAAATGGAAGAAAAAAGAGCAATAGAGGATAAATAAGAAATTATGACAACATCTAAGTATCACCTCTAGGAAAGTCATGGAGAACATAGTCCTCAAAGTCATATTTCCTGATCCCCTCCCCTAATGTACTAAAAAAGCTATAATACTCTGATTGCATATATATATATACACATATATATTTATTAAATTGCATTCTGAAATAATTGACTAACAACACGGAGATACAATAAAATACGTCACGTTACTTTTTAGTTACCAGATTAGTCTTTTGGTTTCTTATCTTCCCTACCCATCTTATTATTCCCTTATTTGTTTTATTCTTTCAACAGTCAATATATATCAACTGCATTAGGTTTTGGAAATACCATGGTTAATAGGTCTCTTCCATATTGTCTAGCAAGGAGAAAGAAGATAGAGGGCACTATGGAAGAAGACTGAAACCAATACTGCTAGATTATAATGGAAGGAACTGTAGCTTGCTCCTTCTCTATCTCCAGGACCTGGCATAGTGATTGGTATATAATAGACACCCTATCATTATTTGGTTAATAATTAAATATATATGAAAAAACTAATTCAGACATATATGTGCGTTCAATGTTCATTGCAGTACTCTTTTCTTTTTTTTTTAAAGAGAAAGGAAAGAAGACAGATAGCAGACAGGAATGAAGAGAGAAGACACATTTATTATTTACCTATTTGTTCATTTTAGTTCTTACCTCTGCCTCATGACCTCAGGTCATTAACCTGGTCCCTGGGCTGTATGTGGACTATGCCCCAGGCATGGGCTTAGCACCCAAATCATAACCAAGATCTGAAAATAACCTAAGTGCCCATCAACAGCTCAGTGGCTAAAATTTTGTGGTATAAATACACTAAGAAATATGTGTATAAGAAATAAAAATGGAATCCTGCCATTTTTATAATATGAATGGAACTAGAGGACAGCATGGTTAGTTAAATAAGTCAGATGAACAAACACTATATGATTTTAATCAGATGTGACACATAAATAAAATAAACCAATGAACTTAATAAAACAAAAATAAAAATTTAGATTTTAAGACAAAATTAGTAGTTATCAGAAGAGAAGGGAGAAAGAGAGGGTAAATCAGGTAAAAGAAGTCATTGAAGGATCAAATTGAACTTTTAATGATGAACATAATGTATTACATACAGATGCTGATTTATAATGATGCACACCTGAAACATATGTGATGCTATAATGCAATGTTATCTTTATAAAAATTTAAATACATGGTTAATAAATTTGTTAATGCACGGTTAGCTTTGAATGCTGTTAGTTAAGAATATGAGGATAGTTGAGCAATGATTGGAAAATTGTATACTGTTATTTGAAGGCTGCCAACATAGCAAGGAAGAGTGTTCTAATTATTGGCTTTGTTTTCAGAAACTTTGCCATTTCTGGAAAAATAAAATGGAAGGTAAAATGATACACTTCAGAATCTCTGAAAGATAGACAGTGATCTCCTCCTTACCTTCAAGAATGGTATGATATGACTCTCGAAATAGATGCTGTTGGTAGTTCCCACAACATGTACTACCTTTCTAACAAAACCAATTTTGCCCAAGTATCAACCTTTCTTGATGGGGCTGACCCCACTTCAGGCCAAATGTGGTGCCTCCCAATTGATTTAAGATTTGGTAGTTTCATTTTTCTTGCCAAAAACTGATTGATCTAGGTACAAGCACATGAAATAATTCTGAAAAGACTTCTAGAAAATTTTTCTGTATTTCATCTCTCAGAACATTGCCAGCATCATATTATATATTACATATTACATTCCTGAGATAGAAGGCTGCCGATAGAAAAGGACTGAGAATAGGGAACTACAAAGGTTCTATAGAAATTAAGATACACTCTTCACCTCAAAAAAAGTATTTTTATGCTATTGTATTCAAATATTAAAATTGTTTTTAAAAAGGGAAAACAATAATCTATTGACGACTGCAAGCCACCATTAAATGACAGCATACAGAATGTGTGCTTAAGAAGAAAAGCTTTTCTATGTGAATTTGAAATCAAGCTCAGCTCTGTGTACCTTAGAAAAGATTGGCCAAGCCAAGGCTTTGAGGCTTTTTGACAGTGAGAAGCAGGAGCATAGTAAAGGATAAAGGGATGAAAATTTCGGTGCATATCAAGGTTTGCTCATATGGTCTGCCCTCACATAATGTCAGGATATGAATAAAATGGTTAGTACTGATGAGACAGTAGTTCATTTTAACCTTTCTCTTTGAATTCAGCAGAAGGGGCAAGAAAATGTTTTCTAAAAGGCGATTTGCACTGGTACCAAAAAAAGACACTGCTATGATAGTTTCTTTAGAAATCAAAGTGGCCCTAAGTACCCACCCAAAAACTCTTTACAAATGCTCGTGAAAATGTCCTCAAGGCAGAAAACCTGAATAAACCAATTCTAATGAAGTTATTACTTGCAATTCCAATTTTTGTTGTATAAAGTATAAATTATGAAGAGTAAGCTAAGAACTATGATTGCAAAACTAAACACAGTTTTCTATGTAATCCTGACTAATCAATGCTACATACACTTTTACAATCTTTATGATATGCAGGTGCAGGAAGGTAAAAAAATCTTTTTTCTCTTTGCCCCTCTAATTCTTGACTATGTCAGAAATTGCCAGATTAACAAGGGAAAAACAAACTGAAGCCTACAAACATATATATCTCATATTATACATAAGAGATACCCAGAGAATGAGTAAGTCAGAGTTGGCTTAGAATTTGGGCTTAACCAAATGAAAGCAAAAGTTATTACAAGGAATGGAATAATTAAAATTAGAGCAGAAATAAATTAAATTAAAAAAATTTAAATTATACCTGAGAAGGAGGCACAAGCATGTAGCGAGTTGTGGCTGCAAAGCTCAGGGCTGCTACTCAGAGCATTCAGGAGTCTCATGGGAACCATCATCTGGGAGCAAATCCAGGACATTCGAGTATTATGTGACATGCCTAAAAGGTGATCTGAACAAAACTTAGAAGCATAACCATTCCCATTTTATGAACCACTCATATGACAAATATAATCTTTTACCATAACTTTTGAATAAATTGGAGATAATATGAATTTAATGAGATAAATACAAAGTTGTTTAACATGTTTTTGAGAATATTAGATGTCATTATACTTTGTTTTTTAATCCTTCGTACTTGTTCCTCAGAGTTTGGGAAAAATGAAAAGTGTTGACTTAAAGTACCCAGTTATTTCACCAACAAAATGTGTTTATTTGGAAACAAAAAAGGCATATTTCCTTAGTTAAAAATGTGTCATCCAACTTGTATAGATTTTAGGAGCTGTTGTAACCAGAGTTCATTAGAAGGAGCTGAAGTTTGTTGTGTAGTAATTTGGTGTGTTGGTTTATGGCACTCTCTCATTGGCTGAGGCAAAAAGGAATTACTGGATAAAAGTGAATCTACTCCTCTTCTCCAGTGGAAGTAACATCACTTCCCACTGGAGATGTAAGGCATGGTGGGTCTTATATTTTGCTGATTGCATGCATGAGAACTCTCTTCTAGCCTCCAGACTTCTTTTTCCCCTCTTCTCCCAGGCTCAGGTCTCAAACACTGGTTCTTGCACTTATATGGCCTGCACCTAGCTGCTTTAGCCACCTGAGCCACAAGGTTACACAGAGACTTCATTTAAATAAGTTTTCAGTACATTAATTTTCACACCAGTAATACAATTCATCACAATCCCAGGAGTTCTTATACTGTGTTTTAAGGTTAAAAGTATGCATTTTAATCTCTACAAGTTATACAACAAATGGCTAAAACTAAAATTAATTTGCTTGACAAACTTTGAATAACTAGATTAAATTGGTTTTATATTCTATACTTCTTTTCTTTCTACTTCTCCAACATCCCTCATTTACATTGAAAGAAAGCCAAACTTACCACCCCAAAATATTCATTATTGGCACAGGGATTATTGTGGACACATTATTTTTTAGATTCTCTGAAGCAGAGTAAAAGTACCCTTTAATGAGGGAAATTTACATCCATAAGGGAAATCTTAATTTGTGTCTCACTCTCCATACCAGAAAAAGAAAGATGACTGAGTCTCCAGAAATTTACCAGTGGAGAAGGCATAACAAACCTGCCCTCATTTGCAGTTCTTTTCCTGATAGTCTCTCATTACTTATTGCCTTCCCCTCAGAAAATAGCTTTTTTTTTTCTTTAACTGATGATGGTATTTAAAATGGTGACATAGTCCTTCTCAAGTATACAAGAAGCCTTTCATGTACATGCTTTATTAAACTTCTATTTCTTTTTCTCCTGCTAATCTTTTATTATGGGGGTGAGTGAGGGGAACTCAGCCAAAAGCCCAAAAGGGTAGAAAGAAAATTATTTTTCTTCCCCTATACTATGTGGCTCACTTTTCACACACTCACTTTTACCTCAGTGAAAGGATATTTTAAAATGCCCCTGACTAGCATGTTCTTTGTCATCTCTGATGAGTTTTTATATCCTCCTTTTTCACTAAACCAATGTATTGAAGTTCCCACCACATAATAGATAGCTCTATTTCATTGCAGTCTTTTCTATTCAAGAGGAGGTGCAATATTCATTAAATCTCCTCTGTCCTTATAAAAGATAACGATTGAGGGCAGGCCCTGCTGGCCTAGTGGTCTAACACACTTGAGAACAGTCTGGTATACCTGGGAGCAGTTCCACATACATACCAAGGCCCCAAATTTAAAAACCCAGGGCCAGGGAAAACAACCAATGTGAATAACGAAATAAAAATAAAATGCTTCTTCCTGCTCTCTCTTCCTGACTACTTGTCTTCATTCCTGCCCATACCTTCCTTTTAAAAAGAATAATTATAACTGAAACATTTTGACCCCAATTTTAAAAATGAGAAGTAACTGTAGGCCCTAATTTTAATGACTTCCCTCATGCCTTCTCCCTTCCTTTTTTACCTTTGTTTCTTTCATTTATTCACCAATGTTTTCCATGTTATTCAAGGACTACAATAATGACCATGACAGACAAAAATCTCTGCTTTCATAGAGCTTACATTATAGTTGGGGATATAGGCAACAAACAAACAAAAAATACATTCTACATTGTGATACCTACTAAGAAGACAAAAATAAAGCAGAGATTGGCGACAGAAAGTGTATGTATGTCTATACATGTATGAATAATGTCTAGAGGCAAGGTTTTTAAAGTGAAATCATCCCCTCGTGTGACCTCCTCTTTTCTCCTTGATGCCCCAGGCCCTTTTCCCATTCCTCAGTACAGAATTTAAACTGTAGGTCCATCCTATTTATCTCAGAATTTATAGTCATGTATATTCTCCATATGTATGTCATTCAAATTTTTTTTTAATTTTTTGGTGCATCCTTGTGGATCATGTGACTGAGTAACTGATATGCAAGCCACATACAGCCCAGGGATCTGGGTTCGAGGTTTAGGGCTGAGGTATGAAACCAAAATGAACAACTAACTAAATAAAAATTGTTTCGGCACTCCCTGGGGAACTAGCAGCTTAGTCAGATGGCTTTGGCCAGCACAATTTACATATATTTCAAGACCCAGGTTCTCATCCTGGGGCTGGGGGGAACAACCAGGATGGACAACTAAATAAAGTAGATGGAGTGTTACTTCTTCCTCTCTCTTCCTGCCTCTGCTTGACTTCATTCTTGCCTATATGTTTCCTTTTTTAAAAAGTTTTTTCTTCTTCTCCTTCTTCTCCTTCTTCTCCTTCTTCTCCTTCTTCTCCTTCTTCTCCTTATTCTCCTTCTTCCTTTCTTCCTTCCTCTCTTTAAAAAAATATATATAAATATGATATTTTCTCCTACCAATACTGTATGATGTTAACATTTTTGTTTGTTTGAGAAGCCTTGGAAGATCCTCAGAATGACGGGGAAATTTTTCCCATGTCCCAACACATGGGAGGAAGCATCCTCAGATGAGGGAAAAATCAAGCAATTCTTTTGAGAAGAACTTGTCAAGGATCATTTGAAGGATCACATTTCTAAGGATAATTCCTGTTCCACCAAAATTTGAAGTCTTTGATTGAGATAAGCAGAGGTATTTAACTAACAAATAGTGAGATACTCTCCTACAACTATAGCGATAATGGTCTGTCCAAACATCTCCCAGAGTATTCATCACTCTTTAAATTCTATATCAAAGGGAATCACCCCTGCTTCTTGAAATGCCCATACAGACAAGCACTAAGATTACCTATCTGACATTCCATATTAAGTATTTGTTTTCAGGTAACATTGTTTGGTCTGAAATTTCCTCTGTCATTTATAAGTAATGTGTAATATACAACTGCCAATTAAACAAAGGCTCTAATCTACCAATTGTCCAAAGAGAGAATAAGTATACAAGTCAAACGGCTTGTCCTCTCTGGAGAGTACTAATTAACCGTTAGCCTGGAAAGCTCTCCCCAGGTAAAAGATAACCCAGTAATCCAATCTGACAAAATGCTCAATTATGTGGTTATAGCTTGTCATTAATGCAAACTAACAATAGACCATATATGTGTATGCATTTTTTGTTAAACAAGTTGCCAATACACTGAAAAGTATACACATAAAAAAAATGTCAAATATGTACCACATATGGGCTTGGAACAAATAATATGTGTATGTATATAAGAGTAAAGACTAAGTATCCCTTACTTCCCCACTGTTCTTCAAAAAATATCAGAATCAAAGAGCTTTAGCCCATTGTGGAGAGTTTTGTTTTGTTTTTCAATTGTGTTCACAACAAACCAGAACACTTCCATCTTCAGTGATCTCATGGTAATAAAATGTGAAATCACAAGATCAGCGAGAATACATATTTAACTCCTAGGTACATTTAGATATGTACAATCAAATCCCACATAATTAAACTAAGAATAATAGAAAATTAAATAGTTGTTTGTCCAAGATCACAAAAGAGATCCTGATAAAGCAGAATACATCTAGAAAAGAGAACCAAAAAGTTCCAGTTAACTGAATCAAACATATGTAATAGTCTTTATCCCTACCATATGATTTCATGTTTTATCTTTCCAGGCAGTGAGACTATAGTTCTAACCTAGAATTGCTTCTCTAAGGAGTAGCACCGCATGGGTATAAATTGTATAACTTCAAAGCTATATCGTGTCTCAAAAGTTATCACATTGTTCAAAGGTACTGAAATAAAGTGAAAGTATTTTATTCCAAATCACATAGCTACAAAGAAATAAAATAAACCACAGCTACACTAGTAGATGGATTAATGTTGCCTTTTGCTGTCAATTCCAGCAAACACTGCATCCAATTTGTAGCTAGAGCCGATTCATGTTATAACGTCCACTCTCAGATTTCTGTCTCCAGAAAGCTTATTACAGTTTCTGAAACTGGATAGACAAAAGCTATGCATAACCTCAGAAAAGCTAAGGGGCATCATGTTTACTGTATGGTTCAGTGGTCAAATAGTTAATTATTTGTTCATTGTAAAGAAAGGAGATTTTTCCATTGGAATATTTGTACATTACATACAGTAGGCTTAGGGAATGTAGAATACCATGCATAAGTTGGCTTAAAATGGTTGCAATCAACCTATTGAAAGCAGACATTGCAGAGGTTTATTACATTATTTTTACTATTTCTAAAATTCTATAAAATAACATATGGAATTCAATAAATAACAAACTCAATTCTAGGATTATGAATCATTAAATATACATGTTTAATTCCCAGACAGTCCCTCAAAACATCAGGATTCAAGAGAAGAGGCTATGATTTCTATAGAGAAATGTAGAAATCAAAAACATGATCTTTTAACTGAAATATAGATTGCCAGAAAAATAAGCTTAAGGGATTCTTAAAGAGCATAAATTAGTCAGGCAGACTGAAACAAACTGAACTATCTGTCAGGACCAAAGGAAAAGGTATTGCTGAAGTCCAAGGGGAAAATTCAGGAGATGTACCCAGCCAGAGGCATGCTACAGTAACTTCACTGCTCCCTGGCTAGACTGCAAGGTAAGAGTGAGCTCAGGGACCCCACTTAAAATAAAACTAGCCAGATATCCCTCTTTTTAGCAGTATGCTTGGCTCTACACCAAAAAGGAATGCCATGGTATATATATATATATATATATATATATATATATATATATATATATATATATATTCTCTGATTAAACTTGCCCCGCAAATAATCCAGTTGCTTCTAAAAGAAGCTGAATAAACCTTTTATAAATTTATAATTCAGCTATAAATCTAATTTTTTTTTCAAAATATATATAATACCTATAAAAGTTTTGTGTTTAATATGTTGATACCTCCTATTGCTTCTGCCAACGATATTGCAAATAATTCTGTAGTCAAGAAATGTTGCTACCTCCCCACTAGGAGGAGCTACAAGAACAAGATTGAATATGCCAGTACTCTTGTCAAGCTATAGTATATGAGAAGTGTATCTTCCAATTTGCTTCAAGTAGGCACTCGTCAACATTATTTTGGAGGCCCGCAAATAGATTCCAAGTAATTTCAACCAATATCCCTTGAGCAACTACTATGATTAAAGCTCATGACTGGATACAATGAGAGACATTAAGATAGATGATACACACATCTGCTTTCAAGTGGCTTATAAATTAATGACTGGGGGTTTGGGTGGGGGAGAGTGGGACAGGTAGACAAAATATATATCCATATTAGAGTATACTGTGTGATGAACTATGCGACAAATGTGAAAATAAAGTGATATTTTACTGATATAATAAACCATATTTAAGTTGGGGGAGACACAGGAATTAGGAAAGTTTCATGGACATCTCAGCACTGTTACTGATGGAAAGTAAGCCAGTGCTTCCTATAGTGATATCAGGGATAGGAATCACTCAGGTGTTTAGGATCTATTATTGCTGGATGGTTTCAGATAGTCTTGGTTAACTAGAAAGTTTCCATAAGCTGGACACCTGGCTTTAGGAAGTGGATGCCTTGGGAGACCTATTTCCTCACCCAGAGCTGAGCCTCCACCGTGGAAAAGAAAAGATCATGATTTATGTAGTGTGAGAGTTAACCTAATGTGTCAGCTTGGAAGGTGTATTTGGATGATATTAACATTTACATCAGTGAACTGTAAGTAAAACAAAATGTCCTCCATAATGTGAGTGGGTCTCATCTAAACTGCTGAAAGACTGAAAACAAAAAAGTATGGTCTCCTTGAACAACAGGGAATTATGCGGAAGTTTATCTTTGGTCTTCATCTGTTCCATTGACTTTCTTACATCTCCAACCTGTCGGTACACACTGCAAAATTTGGACTTGCCAACCTCCGTAATCACAAAAGTATATTCCTTATAATAAACATCTTTCTGTTATATAAGGCCAATCTATTGATTCTGTTTTCCTGGAGAACACTGATTAATAATTAATCCATTAATACAATGGATCTTTGGCATGCAGCATATAGGTCAGATTTGTATATAGTAGTATATTATAATAAAGTTTAGTGACTATACTGTTTTATGCAGTTCTTTCTATAATACTATCTAAATAGATATACTAATTAAGCATGATAATCTCCCAACTGGGAGAAGCTCAATCTCTAGAAATATAAAAGAGCCCACCGAAAGCAAGCTCTTTTACTATGGTGAATTTTGAGTATCAGACAAACTGGAATTCCCTTCACAGTTCAACTATGTATTAAGTTAACTTTCTACAGCTATAATACTAGACTATTTATACACATGTAATGTAAATAAGATCATCTGTATAAATTATTTGGTGTTTGGAAAGCATGATTTTTTAGTTAATTTTATACCTATCATCTACATTAAACAGTTAATATTCAATTAGATTGATTTGTCATATTCCTATCCATATAGTCGTCTAACTTTTAATAGTCATGATTTAGGAGTAAATAACTATGAAATACCTGCTAAGTCCAAATGTTGGGGAAGTTTTATAACAGCCCCATTCATCCAGTTTACCAAAAATGAGAGTCCATCTTCCTGACCAAATATTCATCACCTCCCTTTGATATACAGCTCCCTGCTGCCCCAGAGAGAAAATGTCAGAGATTTCATCTATCCTTGAAGTTTTCCAAGAAAGTCAGACACAATAAAACAGCTTGAGATCTCTTTTCATTAAAAATGTTTCTTTATAAGAAAACATTGTTAATTCCTGCTGCACTGTCCTGGATATACAGAAGGTATAGATATAATATGTAAATTCACTAAATTTAGATTTTTGTGATTTGCATTCATTTTGTGAACATCTGAGAGAATTTGTATCTTGAATTCAGAGGAGAACAAGATATGAAGGAGCCGTATGAACTGATAATCATTGTGGATATGCCACAGTTAAGAGTATATTGCCTTATATTTAGGAGTTAGTTTTTGCCTCTTCCTACTTTCTCATTTCCCTGGATGACTCCTTTCAAGAGCCTATTATGTGTTCTACATTTCTGGACATCTTTCTCAAACTCTGGGACATAGGTGTATACTTCAGACTCACTTGGGCTCCAAGGTTCTAGGGCTTTAACTCAGATCTAGAGAAACTGTTAAAACTATAACTGAACCCAAGACAAAAAGGCCAATACTCATGAGGATCTGTTATTAGTGAAAGGAGATTAGGTTTATTATGGAAAGGCACCAATAGAGACATCTCTGTCTCAAATCCACTTCCCTAAGTGAATGGGCCACAGAGATTATATAGGCAGAGTACATTTGCAGGAGGCAATATAAGGGGGGGAGGTTTTGTTTTCACAGACAGTGGTGATTACAGGTGGCACTGGAAGTGGTTTGCTGGCTAATCAAGCAAATCAAAAGTCCCTGTGCTTCAATGAAGAACTCCAGTTCAATCTACTGTCTGTGCCTCTTCCAAGTTTAGTTATTCAGTACCTAAGTCATAAGCTAATCAAATGTCATAGACTCCCCAGTTCTGCTTGAGGGTTAGATTTGGGTACCAATTTACATCCATTTTACAATATGGTGGGCCTTGAGAATCTACCATTTTTCATGGAACCACTTACATGCTTCTAGTGTACCTTATAACCACTACTCTAGATCAGAGATAGATTTACCATGAAGCTAACAAAGCGTTAGGGCCCTTAACTTGCCTGAATTCCTTCCAGGACTCTTTACCTACCTTTTTATTGGTAAGTGCTTATTATGTTTTTCTCATAAAGTCATCCTCTAAAGTGCATGAGTTTCAAGTCCAGCAACACCTGGATACATACCTGCTCTGAATTTTACTTGCAAACGAAGTCAAATGCCAATCAGCTAATTTATTAGATGATAAGAAACTTTATCATACCGCTGTCCTTGGGTTAGCTGCATTTTAGTACAGGCAATTTGAGAGACTGAAATCTTCAAGATCCAAAGGAACAGATTCCCCAACACAAGAATTTCTGGTACTATATTAATCATTGGAGGAGTAGAGGCCCTTACCAGCATACCTCAAATCATGCTGAGTTTGTAGCAGATCTTTGCTCTTCTGAGGTTATCCATGGACCCCCAGATACAGAATCTGTTCAAGGAACTTTATTAACATTGAGCTAGCTATGTGTGCCTGATATTTTTTCTTCCATCTTCTAAAATACTAAGGAAATAATGTGGAGACAAGCTTAATGAAATATTTTCAACTGGTAAGTTTGCTAGCAGCCAACTATGACTTTCTGAGAGAGGAATAGTAGAAAACCTGTCTAGCAGTATAAATTAACTAGATTAGAGAGTGACCTGTGTTCTGAACAGATGTATCAGCATAGTAAGTCACACTGACATTAATTGAGACAACTGAAACATACCACCTCATAAGTTAAACTCCTAATTAAAAGGAATTTTGTCCTTGAAAGGTGACTAGAAAGAAGTAAAGAAAACTGTGACATCTGCAAATTCTCATAGGGAAAAGTGCCTCTAGGTCCATGGGTGTGAGTGATGTAAATAGGACTTTTAAGCAGTAAATGTAAACAGATTATTTTTCTTTGTGTTCGGAAAAAACACAATCACTGAAAGAATTGAGTGCAAAAATAACATTTCAGAATGTCAAATAATATTTTGTGATACTTTAAGAAATGAATTTGAATCTAAGAAGTGAATTGTATGGAAACTCATTGCTATTATTTAGGCTTTGTTGAAAATAGATTTGAATCCCTATCTACAGTGATACAGATCATGCCATGATGATCAGGGTGTCCAAGGTGTTTCTCTTATTCCACTCTGACCAGTATCCAAGCACCCTATTATCTGAAAGTTGCTGAAACTGAAAACTCAACCTTTTAAGTTTTAATATGTCATATTGATGTTCCATATCACCTCGCAGATCTTAAGAAATTAAATTGCATTGTTTTTGCTCTGTTCTTTCCAAAGCAAATTCACATTTCCACATTCAAAAATAACCTGATTGCACAGCTAGCAGAACTTTAATCTTAAATGTCATTTTTATTAAAGCAGCATTCTCCAAAATATGTTCCATGGAACATTAGTGCTGGCAAGAAATTAACAGAAAAACACCTTACTACACACACTTACAAATGATCAAATAAGAAGACAAAAAACAATATCAGATTTGCTCTTGTTTTCACTCCAGTCTTTTCTAATCACCGCGATTGAGCATTTGACTCAGCAATTATGGCATCGAGTTTACCTTTGGACTTAGTATTTGTGTTTCTCTCAATGTTTAAACTCCAACTTATCCTTTACAGATTTTTAATGGACTTTCCGACACTGTTCTTTTTAACTCATTTTCTCTTGAGCAGGGAATAGTACTTTTTCAGCTCAAAACACTTAGTGCCCAACCTTCACCATTTCCATTTGGGCCAATCTTCACATTCTCTCTTCCTATAACAAACTTCAGGAAGAAACAGAAATGGGGTGGTCAATTATGTTATTCCATACTACAATCATTTTGAGAAAAGTTTATCTGAAATTACAGGTTCAAATTTCAAGAGGGCATCCTATGAATGACATTGGAAATTAAGTCATGCCAAGCAAGGAAGTGACAAGTTAATGATATCAGACACTAAACCAGTGGTTCCCAGTCCAAGTACCAAAGATATTAATTAGTTCTTAAAAAGAGCTTGCCAATCCACGTGCACACTAATCTAGCTGAATAATAATATATACTACTGTTTTTAGTATATATGTCTGATGAAAATATTTATTGAAATACTATTGATATAATAGAAGCTATATGCCATTATAATAAAAAAAAATAAATAAAGTTCCGCTATAAGGGTGAAGAAGGATAGCCCCGAGATCATTTAATACATGTAAGAAATTTTCGGCACACCCTGGTATAGTACCAGTTAGGTCAACAGCCTCCAAAGGAGCCCAAATTACATACCTCTGGGTTCAAGTCCAGGTTCCAGGGGGAAACAGCCAGTGTGAATAACTAAATGAAAAAGAAAATGAAAGTACTTTTTCCTCCTCTCTTCCTGCCTGCCTGCCTACTTGCCTTCATTCATGCCTGCACCCTTCCTTTGCAAAAAAGGAAAGAAAAATTTTCCGCCTTGAAAATGTAAAAAGCACACCGAAAATTTAAAATCCACACCGAGATAATGGTGAATGTAGTTCAACTATTTAGCAAATAAATCATCTGACAGACTTGTAGACAATACATGATGTAAAATGTGGTAAAAGTTTCTTTATTCTTAGTATAATGAAAAAGCTAAAAAGTGAAAGCAATTTTGTTTTAAAGAAATTGAGGACTTAAGGCCCATATGTAACGTGTGACAAAAATTGTTAAAAGCCTTTTACAAATGCATAACCCAAAATCATTTCAAAGAGCAAATGTATTCAAGTTGCTATGACAACCCAAATGCTAAGTTTGCAATTTAGGCAAGCAAAATTAATAGATTTTCTAATTAATACCTTCCAGATACTACTTATCCCTATAAATAGTATTCATATGTAAAAGCTCAATTCCACTGTTAGTTTTTGAGAACTCCACTATCTTTTCTGATTATTTGCACAGACTTTCTCATTTTATCAAGTCTCTTATGGTTTATTATACATTTTTTAAATTATTTTATTGGTTCACATTGCTAAATGTTTTTTAGGATATTGGATTTGCACTTCAGTCTGTGTGCATTTCACATCACACCAGAGTCCCAGTGTCCTTTGTTACATTGCAAACTCCTTCCTTTCTTTGCCCCTTATCCCCCAGCCCCGCCAGTTGCCACAGTTTTTCTTCCTGTGAATTTTGTAGAGGTTTTTCTATTCGTTTGTTTGGTTTCTTTATATCTCATATATGAGTGAAACCATCCTGTAGTTTACTTTTTCTTTTTGACTTATTTCGCTTGGCACAATCACCTTCTTTCTCATCCAGGTTATTGCAAAAGGCATAATTTCATCTATTTAACAGCTGCATAGATTTCCATTAAGAATGTAGTACACAAATTTCTTACCCTGTCATCAAAAGGCATTTAGGTAATTTCCATGTCTTGGCTATTGTGAATTGTGCTGCTATGAACATAATGGTACATATTTTTTGATAGGAGTTTTTTGTGTAATCTGCATATATGCTTACAGTAGAATTGCTAGATCAAATGGCAGATCCATCTTTATTTTTTGAAGAATATCTGTACTGTTTTGAGAAGAATTAGTATTAATTTGCATTCCCACCAACAGTATAGAGGTGTCCCTATTTCTCCACACCCTCTCCAACACTTATATCCAGTCTTTCTGATTTAGGCCATTCTCACTAATAGAAAGGGATCTATCATTGTGTTTTTTATTTGTATTTTTATAGTGAAAGATGAAGAGCATTTGTCATGTGTCTGTATGCCATCTGAGTGTCTCATCTTCCTTAGATAGGTGTCTATTCAGCAACTCTGCCTCTTTTTTGAGTGAGTCCTTTGCTTTTTGGTTGCTGGGGTATATGAGCTCTTTATATATTTTGGAAATTAAGTTCTTGTCTGAGGTATGTTGAGCAACTATCTTCTCCCATACAGTGGGTTGTCTTTTTGTTTTAGTGGCAGTTTCTTTCGCTGCGCAGAAACTTTTTAATTTGATGTAATCCTAATTGTTTGGTTTTCTTTAGTTTCCTTTGTTGTAGTTGTCACTTACCCAAATCAAATCAATTTCTGGAGAATTTTTCCTACTTTTTCTTCCAGGTATTTTATAGTTTCAGGTTTTATATCAGAGGTTATGATGCATTTAGAGTTAATTTTTGTGTATATTGATGAAAAATCCTGCATCCTTTTTTGCAGATGTTTGTCCAATATTCCCAGCATCATTTGTTGAACACACTTTTCTTCCAGCATTGTATGTTCTTGATTTCTTTGTTACAATTTGACTGCTCATATAGGTGTGATTCTTTGCAAGACATCAACCACAAATGCAAGGATGGACTCATATAGATACCTGCAAATATCTGATTCTAGATTTCTGTTCAGAATCCTGCCCTTTCTTTTATGAGATTTTAATAAAAAACTAAAAAGAAAGGGGAAAATATTCTAAATCTACAAGGTGAATAAACAAGGAAATAAGAAAACAAAAACAAGCATGAAGTGGGAAAATACAAATGTATAGCGGAACTATCAGAAGAATAAATTACAAGTAAAGGAAAGATTTTTTGACTCCACAATGACACACATACACAATTGAATAATGAGGAGGAAGAAAGGCCAAATAATGAAAGAACATTGCACATGAGTAGGAATTTTAAACATATACATATAAACTATGTATTAATTATGGTTATAATTGTAATTCAAACTATGTATGAATGTTAAACAGTGGAGTATAGCTTTCTAAAACTTACAGTTATTTGACCTCAAAACAAGTCTCTAAATATATTTCATCATTACACACTTTAGACTTACATGAAAATCCTAGCTCCGTAAAAAAACAACTTAAAAAAGTACTCTACTAGAAGACAGTCCAGTTATTTTTCTCCTAGCTGCATGTTTTTCTTCCTGCTAAACCTCTGTTATTAAAGAGAATTTAGGACAAAAATATAGTTTATGAGAAAAGGAAGGCAAGTGGTTTTGTAAGCTATAAAGGTTAAAATACTTTTATGAAACATTCCCCCAGAAGCTTTGTAAGCAACACTTTTCTCCAGCATTTTATGACAGCTGGAACAGCATGAAACCATATGCCTTTTTATATCTCTTAAATAAAAATGACTAATTTGACTTATTAGCACTGATTCTCTGGAGACAGAGCTAAGAGAGTTCTTGCAGATTTATCTGGTTCTTATTATATTTTAACAATGTCTGCTTTTATACCAGAAACAATTATGCTAGCCATCTGCCTGCAGATATTTGTGAAGAAAATTGCAAACTATACCTTTATGTACTTCAGATATCTTTCTAAAATCAAATATTTTGGGAGAATCACATCACAAAACTTTTCAGAGTTATATAGTATTATCTACGAGAAAGATGAGATGACAACCTAATAGTAGATTTCAAGTAATAGAATCACCCAATGAAAAAGTGAGAAGGACCCTCAGAGAACTCTGGTGTTCATCTCTCCATTTTAAAGCTGAAAACTTGAGATCCAATGAGTGTAAACAACTTCACTGTCTCCAACAGAGACAAAACTAAAGGCAAGTTTTCTGACAATGTGTCCATAGTTATTTGCATTAACCCTGCCCCTCCACTGAGTCCCTCCTCTCTAGAAAGATGCAATTGTGGAATTATAGCTGATGATACCCAGAAGCTGAAATCAGGAAGAAAAGTTCATTAAGAAACTCAGGATTCTGTCTCATATAGCACTGTATGGTGAGAGAGGGTTCTAGTCATTTCTATCAAAATAACTGTTCACCAGTGTAGGTACAGAGAGGACAATTGTTTCTAAGCCTCTGGATTCTCCTTAACCAGTAGAGAAATCAAATTAACATCAGACAGATTAACATAAGACAACACATTCAATTACATAGATGCCTAAACTCTACATGGATGTAGATTTGAAAGTAAATGGGATAAAACTATTTTATATCTTGATATAAGAAATAAGATGAGGCATGGAGCTTCAAGGAGAAAGGAAGCATGTATCACAAGGAGAGAGTGACTCACATGGCAAAGACGTTTGCCCTGTCATACAGACAGGTTTCACTGATCAAAAGATTATTTCTGAAAAAAATACTAATCCTCAATAAAAATCCCAATTTTCATTATTCTAGGTAATGAAAGCAGTGGTAAAAATTTCTTGTGAACCTAGGGGTCTGAATGGACCTTAGCTCAAAATAAACCATATACCAAAGTGACATCTTGAGAAGACCTATTCTAAACATCTTGGGGAAGCCTATCCTTCACCACATATTTCAGGCAGGAAGTATGTTACAAAATATACCCTATCATGAGAGTCTGGAATATATTCTCTTCAAAGACTGCGAAGAACACATTTGTTATTGAACTTGTTGAATTATTACTTGCTATTGTGAGGGAGAACATACATCAAAAAGATCATCTCAGGAAGAGATTGTTAGAAAAAAAACCTATTATAGTAGTTGGAGTTAAGTTGCATAATTCAGAGGACTATCTAAAGGAACAGAGAGTCCCTGTAGATTGGGTGCTATCAGAAAGCAGGGACTATTTTACAACTGGTATCTCAATGAATCTTAACTGAAGTCAAGCAAGATGTGATTAAAGCTTATCATTTGTTAACCAGTAATAATCACTCCTTTAGGCTGAGAAAGCAGGAGATGTTTGGTGCTGTGTGGGTTGCATAGTGAATGATTTTGCTTTGTTCTCACTAAGACTCAATCTTGTTTTGTGTTCATATTCTGTAATGTTCTCTAACAGAACAATAATGTCTAGGTGTTAGTGACAGTTCAGCTTGTGGTAGCGTGGGTAAGATCTAGTTGTGAGCATCAGAATGGTTCGTGAATACCAGGGGTTATTTTTTTCTTTCCCACTATGAATTCAGTGGTAGGGGCAGATGAACAGCTCTCTGATTCTTAAGTGTCAATCCTGCCTAGACCAAAATGGAAAGACTGAGACACTGTGAAGAAAAAGTAAAAAAATTAACAAAATCAAAGAATCAAATGAAAGCAGCACAAAGCAGCTTTTACTATCTACTACTGTCACAGTAAATATAAATTGGAAAGAAAGATGAATTTGACAACTGAAAGAATTAGATTTGAGTTCTGGCACTACTTCTTTATAGCAATGTGAGTTGAAAGATGCGTGACTCTGACACTCTCAGAGCTCAAGGATTGAATAAGATAATGTAATTTGTCTCAAGAGAGTGACAACTGGGCCGTCCCAAACTGTTCTCTTCTTCCCAGTTTTTCAGTCTTA
>RJWH01006353.1:0-35613 GCA_004363575.1 Solenodon paradoxus
AGAGAGAGGGAGAGAGAGGGAGAGAGAGAGAGGGAGAGAGAGAGAGGGAGAGAGAGAGAGAGAGAGAGAGAGAGAGAGAGAGAGAGAGAGAGAGAGAGAGAGAGAGAGAGAGAGAGAGAGATCTGCTTTAAGGATGGGGCTCACGTGATTACAAGGCTGGCAGTCCAAAGCCAGCAACTGGGATGAGACCCAGGGATTAGCTGATGCAATAGTTCAAGCCCAAAGGCTGAGTTCCTGCTCTCCCCGGAGCCCAGCCTTTTGTTCTACTCAGTGCCCCCAGGTCAGGGAAGGATATCTGCTTTACTCAAAAGGCATTCATTTAAAGGTTCCCCTCCTTCAAAAACACCTCACAGAAACATGCAGAATAACATTTGACCCAATATGTGGGCCATGGTCCAGCCAAACCCACAAGAGTGGTCACAGCCATAAGTGGGTTTAACTAAAAGCCCTGAGGTCACCTGGTACACTCACTCCCTGTTCTTTGCTCCCAGCTGTGCCTGCTGTGGGGAGGGGTCTCCCATGGGAGGAAGGGTCTTCACAGACCCCCAAAGCCAAAGGTACAGCTGGTGCAGACATTAGTAAGGGAGTTGGGTCCCTTGCCCTGCAGGCCTGCCGAGTTCTTGAGAGAACTGCAATCCCTATACAGGAGGTGATTGTAATGACTGAGGTAACCTGGGAACGATGCCCTAGGGGCCCTGGGTCCTCTTGAGCTGCTGAATGTCTGATGGAGCCATTGTTCTGGGCTCTGCTAAAGTGGGGCCAGTGCCTGACTATCCTGGGGCCACAGAGCGTCTGAGCTGAGTGCAGATGGAGAGGACCCAGGCACACTGCCAGGTGGACCCCAAGTGCATTCAGCAGGCAGCCTGGGGCACTGGGCTGTGGCCACTGCCACATCATGTCTTCCTCGGTCTGGACCAACCCTTCCTCCTTGCTGCAGAGCTGAGAGACAGACAACTGAGCTCAATTCAGTGAACAAGTATTTCTGGCAATTCTACAAGGTGCGGGGAAGTATTTCAACTATTTGCAGGTTTTGCATGCAATTGATCTAAGTGTAGATTCATTGTTAGGGAGAAGTAACTGGCTTCCCTCCTTCCCCAGTGCCAGCCCCAAGGGTTCATGGGAATGGGGCACTTGGCTCTGGCGCTTCCTGTGGGGTCTGTGGATGTTGGCAGCAACCCCCTCAAAGCTTCTTCATCACTCTGCTCAGGCATTGCAATGCCTGTCTACTTAGGTTAAGTTGCAGACACAGTGGGACACTTCTTTACAGCATTTTCTACCGGTGTGGCTTCTTGGACTTAGAGCATAGCTCCTGGCCAGTGCTCCCATGTCAGAGGACCCCAGATGTGCTGCAGCATCACAGCACACAGAGTCATGGTTTCACAAGGGGACGATGTGCTTTTCTGTCAGAACATGTCCTTTGTGAGCTGATATCTTGTATTTATCTACTAGGTGGGGGACAGAGTTCTTCCTGAATAACCAACAGTATCCATCTTTGAAATTAGAGGAGGAGTTGGCCCAGGAGCACCATCCTGACTCGGAGAATTCTGCATTCAAATACCTTTCCACCCTGGTCTGGGTCTTCCTTTGAGCAGGTTATTAAGACCCTCCTGCATGAAGGGAGTGATAGCCCCGACTCTCAAAGTCAGGTCCCATGAGCTCACGGGAACACCACAGCACCTGCCTGCTGTGTGTGTTTATGTTCTGGAAAGACTGGCTTTCATGACGTATGTCATTTCCACATGAAGAAGTAGATGTAGATGCTTCTGATCCCGGAGTTGGGCCGCGTTTAAGTTCTATAGTACTGACTTGCTCTTCCAGGTCTGGGCCAGAACCAAGCCTGCAGGCAAGACAGTCTTCACTGGCCCCAGGGCCAAGAGAAGCACCTTCAAATCACAGCCATGGGCCCCAGAGGACACCTGAGCAGGCAACAGCAGGTCACTCATTTCTACAAAGTTCTTGGGGGACAACACGCCAGAATCACTGTGGTGCACACTCTGGGACCCACAACTCAACTGGGAGAATCAGCGGGTGTAGGTTTCCCGAGCTGGGAATAACCGATCACAGATCCCATCTTGTTCTGTCTACCCTACACAGCCTCACCAGTCCTGAGAGGTGAGCTCGCAGTGACTCAAAAGGAGGACCTGGAGGATCCCGCTTTTGTTTGGGTCATCCTGTGCATGGGATCGGGTCAAAGACAGAGCTTAGGGCATAGAAGGATAAGCTATTTGGATGATGGTGAAGAGTCCTCAGTTTCAACCTCTGCTGCTGCTTAGAGGAAACTGGGGTGGAATATCCCTGGCAATGAGGTCTTTCCCACATCTTGCTTTCAAAGGAAAGACTGCAGTGAGGACCCTAAGTGCATGTCACAGGCGATGCATAAATCCAGGTGGAAGCAGGTGTTCTGAATTAAAGGTAGGATGTTACGGATTACAGATGGAAGCGGGGCCACCCACTCATCCACCTGTGCCCAACTGCTGTAGGTCAGGGAGTTCTGTCACGCCCTCATCATTTTCCCAGGAGATGTCACCTAGAGAGAGCTGGCGTCAGAAAAATGACAACCCCACCAGGAGAAAGAGTTAATACCAGATAAGGACTTTTTCTGTTAAAATCTGTTTAAAGTAGAAGCGATCGATTACTCATGGTTCTTAAAAAATCTGAAAAAAAAATAGAAAAGCAAGCAACCAACCAAACTCACCCTCCGCTGGACTCTGCAGGGTGACCTCCCTCCAGGCGACGTGGGCTGTCAGCGCCCCCACCACAGCAATAATGGATGTTATAGTCCCACGGCGACGCATGAATTTCCTGTCCATTCCTTCTCACCTGCCTGCCCCCAGCTGGCCTGCGCTGCCTGCAGGGTTGGGGTCCTCAAAAAGGAGAATGATGGAAAGAAATGAGGGATAAAAAGGGGGAATCGCCCTCACCACACACTGGTCCAGGCGCCGCGCTCCTCAGAACCAGGTTTCCTCTGGTTGCTGCTTTGCCTGGAGAGCGAGTTAAAGCAGATGGCACCAATCGTGGTAATTAAATTATCTGTAGCCTCAGAGTGATTGCACTCGGAGGCAAAAAGCAAGATTCATTATGAGGAGCTAAAAGCCTTTTCCACTTTGATGTGAACCACTTCGCTGACATGAAAAATTTGATTGGGGTTCAGATGTAGTTACTCACCAACAATCTCCAATTTAAGAAAATGTTGTTAATTTGCAACTCTAATGTCTTCTAATGTCAAAGATCCACAAGAAAAAAGGATGCTTTAAAAATTCTGAAGGACTTTTATAATTGAAAATAGAGCTGCCTCTTTTTGCTAAGTTTGGGAAAGATTCCTCCATTTATAAAATTTGTGACGGTACGGCAGTGACTTCTGGAATCCAAGGATCGTGGGTTTGTTACAATTATATAACAATAATGACACCATCTGGGTTGAAAGATGAGGAAGGGGAACACTTTTGTGTAAACAAGAAAGAAAGTCCAGGAGAATTTGTGAAAGGATGGACAATTCAAGAGATGGAGGCGGAGCTGCAATGACATTGGCGCATGACTGGTTTCTTCCTGTTGTGACTTCCACAGAGAAACATGGGCTCTTTGGATCATGAGACAGACGAATGTGTCCATCTGGAAGTGCCCACTGAACATAAAATAGATGATGCTGAGGAGCAGCAAAGCAAAGGAAGTACCTGTCACCACCGAGGTCCTCCATCACCCTCTGTCACCCACCTCGCAGCCAGAGGTGGAATCACTTTCCTGTGGCCAGACTGGGTAGGGGACAGACTCACCTGGCTTGAAGGAAGAGGACTGAAGAAAAGAGGGGACCTATCATCCATTTGGAGAGGTGTTGGCCTTAGAGGGCCTCAGGTGAGCATGAGCTGATCCCCCAGGATGTGGATGGGGGGTGATAGAGACCTGAAGGTCCCGGAGGCTGGGCTGAGGTGGGGTCGTTGAGCAAAATGCAGGATGCCTAGGTCACATAAATTTAGGACAGATAGTGAGTACTTTTAAAGAATAAATCTATACCCCAAATAGGACATGGGATGGACTTACATTAAGAGAATGTTTATTGATTTAAAATTCAAATTGAACAGGTACCCTGCACTTCATTCACAAAATCCAGCAAGAGTAGCTGGGAGGGCTGGTCAGGGAGGAAAGGACCCAGGCTCCCAGGCCCTAGGGGTCTCCTAGGACTCCTGGCATGGGCTGCGCGGCCCAGGCGCCACTCTGATGCTGGGACTGTGCGACACCCTTCCCAGGGTGTGGCCTGGAGAAACCATCGCTGTAAGCCCAGCAGTGAGTCTGCTTCCAGTAAGGAGTTTGAAAATACCCTCCATGTTCTCCTGAGGCAGACTTGCCGCAGAAATGAGCGCCAGGAAACTGGTAGGCGGCTCGGATCTCATTAGGGCTCAGCTTTCTGACAAATCCTTCTTTGCCACAATTCTTTATTCTAACGAGAAATATTGATAGCTGATATTTATCTAATGTCCATGTTGTTAACAGACGCGACACACAGTGCTTTACATATTTGGTGTCATGAATTGTCGCGCAGTCCTCATTCATCTCTCCATCAACCACTCTTCGAGGACCGTCCAACCTGGTGAAGCGTTCCTGGAAATGGTGCTGAGAAACGCTTTCTGGGCCCTGGGGAGTCCCCGGGAGCCAGCTCCATCCGGCTTGCTGGTTGGGTTTTGTCTTCACACTGACCTTTTGCAGAGAGTATCTCAGACCAGTGAATTCGTGAGTCCACCATATCAGGGGACATACTAGACTAAAAAGCACTTTTGTCTAACATTGAAACGTGGCTGTCTGCTCTACTAGCTCTGCAGGAAGCGAAGGCACAGGCAGGCTGAGGACTTCTTCGCTACCACACAGCAGGGCTGTAGAGGAGTCCAACCAGTGGTGCCCCATCCTCGCTCCTGTGTGCCTGGTGACCCCAGAAGAGTCTGGAAGCTCCTGAAATTTACAAAGAGCAGGAAAGAGGCATCCAGGGACTGCAAGAATGATGGTGATCACAAAGCAGGCTCTGGAAGCCTCGGGGGTTGAGAAGGTTTCCTGGGGAAGAACAAAGGGAGAAACAGTTCAGACACAGGACTGCCCCGGTCAAGACCTGTGGGGAGAGGCCGCCGGGACAGGAGAAGCTTCATCATTTGTGGGGCTCAGAGCAAAATGAAAGGCAGAGCCCTTGTCCAAAAGCATCAGGAATGTACCGATGAGACAGCAAAGCATTACAGCAGGCTCGGGGCCTGGCGCGTGCCCGTGCTGAGAGCTGTGCCTGCGGATGCAGGACAGGTGGTGTGCAGAGCACGCGGAGGACCTCAGACGGGAGCCCAAGGTCGCTGGAGGTCCTGCAGTTTTGGGGGTGGTGGTGTGATGAGACTGACATGAAAGCCTTCTCTGAGCGCTGTGGGGCAGGATTGGGTGGCTGTCGGGTGATGAATCTGGCTGCCCTGCAGCAGTCCAGGCACAGCCTGTCATGGGGGCAGAGAGAACAATGGAGGAGCAAAGTGTTTGGAAAGTCAGTGCTGCTGAAGAGTACAGCGTGAGCGGGCATGGAGTGGGCAGCCCTGGAGAAGACTTCCAAGTTGGTGTCGGGAGAGAGCAGGATGGGCTGCAGGGTGGACGTGTGCATCCACACATCCCAGGCCATCCAAGTTCGTTCTCTGGGTGTGTGGGTGTGTGTGTGTGGGAGGTGAGGCCGTGCTGGATCCTCGTCCATGGGATCTGGGTGTACAGGTGGGAGCAGACACCCTCGGCACTGGCCCTCCTGCCTGATGGTGACCTGGAGGGGCAGCCCAGGGGAGGAGCAGTCGGGCCTCTTCATTTGTTACTGACTCGTGTGGTCTATGTCATGAAGACATGGCGGCCATCTTTTGCCTCCTCTCAATTGGACGTGCTTCAGTCCAGAGATGAGTCGTTAGGATTCTGGGTGATGGTGGCGACGGACCAGACCCTGGCTTGCTATGAAACTGTTGGCAGGACATGTGCTATCTTTCCTGCATTGCCCCACCCTCCTCTGGGTACAGGTGGGACCTGTGTCCCGGCCAGGTTGTAAGCAGATGTCTGGAAGGCGTGGCCGTGCCAGGTGAGGAGGGCGCGGAGCCTCCAGAGGCCCCTCCTGGGTGGAGACGAAGCTGCACAGCCTCTCCCTCCACCCAGCCCCTGCTGGCCTTCTGTGCACTGTGGCCTGAGAGAGAAACACACCCTCCCTGACTCACGCCATTGGGATTTGGGATGAATTTGTCAAAAAGTGATTGAGACTCTCCTGAGTCACTTAAATACTCATGAGAGAGCCAAAGAGATAACTTGGCATCGGCAGTGTTGGTCAGAGAGAAGACATACACTCAACGAACTGTCACTGGGCAGTGTGAGGTGGCGGGAGCAGCACTGTCACACAACAGGTGTTGCTGCCCAGCTGTGAGACGTTCGCCGTGAGGACTCACATCTCTGCGGACACAACCGCTGGCCGGTGTCGGTCTGTGGCCAGACGGTGACAGGCGGACTGAGCGCAGTGCTCTCCCAGGTGTGGGAGGCCTCGTCTGAAAGCGCACCTGTGCTCGCCCTGAGCAGGTGCCAGCGGACAGGGCGAGGAAGCAGGAGGACGTGTGTCTGTGTGGAAGGACAATGAGGATGGAGAGGGTCACAGATTTGAGGAAGTCAGAGCAGACTAAAGCCACACAGAAATAGCTGTGCGGTCAGAGTAGGAAGGAATGGAAAGCCCTGATTAGGGAACTGAGTTAGCCATAAAGAAGATGAGTCGAAGGGCTCTGTGGAATCCAGAGGGGAAGGAAAGCTCCATTGAAACCATCAGAGATGGTAGCCAAGAGGCTTACTTTTGAAATTAAAGGTTGACTCAGTAACAGAAAATGGATAAATATAGTGTGTTCCATCAATAGGGTAAAATGGATCGTATCAGAGGAAAAATCATCAAGTGAAATGGCGGAAGTTAAAAAGAACATTTGACAAGGTTATTGTTCCATTTATAAAAACAGAAAGTATCACACAACCTAAGCAGCTGTGATTGGAAGCAAACTATTAAAAATGGCAGAGACTGTGTAAGTCCATGAGCAGTCCCTGCAGGATTTCACGCCAAGGGATGACCGCTGTGGAGTGTGTGCCCTGCTTTCCTGTGAGGGGGTGCTTCCCAAGACCCTTCCTTCCCCTCTGGCTAGCACTCCTGCCTGCCAGCACCCACCATCCTTTGCACAGAAGAAGGAGAGTGGGAGCGAGCCCAGACCCGTGTTCTTTCTGATGGGAAAGCGCAAGGCGGCCTCTCCCTCTGTTGTCTCCTTTGTCCAGTCCTGCCTGCCTGGTTCTAGGCTATGTGCCTCCTCTTCTTCTCTCAGCCCATTAGGCAAGACACCCTCACCAACACCCTACCCCCACCACTTTGTTCACATTTTACTGATTAAACCCTTCAGGGACTAAGAGCTGAATGTGGAACTCAGGCACCACATTCAAGCTCAGCCTCCAGCATCTTGGTGCCCAGCATGGCACCGAGGCCATGTTTCCCAGGCCTAGCTTTAGGGGTGCGCAGCGTGTGCAGAGAGGCTTTGGGGCTGCTGTGGTGTGTACTGTCCTTCAGTGGATGGCTGGTTTGGACAGGCAGTGCTCGCTGGGTGAGTCGGGGTTCAATCTGCTGGCCAGTGTGGGAGAGCAGTGTGCATATGTGGCTTGTATTGTAGCTGCAGACTCAGAGACATTGAATGTCACAAAGGTTAACCAAGGCCCTGGAGAACTGAATGCAGAGAGAAGGCGATTTCAGGGGGGAGAGACCCAAGACAGAGGTCAGAAATCCCAGAAACTTACTATAGGCACAAAAGGCCAGGGGTTCCAGGAGAGAAAAACACAAGACAACTCAGTTAAACTCTTGATGGGTGATTTCCCCAGGCTAAGTTGAAGTTCAGAGGTCCTGACCCCCAGACAACAAGCACAAACTGGCATTCAGTCAAATCACAACCCAATGTATTTTTTTTCTCATTTTCCCAGTGTTTCCTATCTGCCTGCCTTTTTCTGGATAATGCTCAGTGTCTGCCACTGAGCAATGTGTTCTAGGCTTTGTTATATCAGCTTCTACATTGAAATTTGGTCAAGATATCTGTCCAAAGAGCAGGGAAATTGATCATCTCCTCTAGAGTTTGTAGAAAAGGGGACTTCAACTTCAGAAAAAAGGAAGGGCTTCACCTATCCCAGCAGACGCAGCACAGCAGCATCTTCCAGCAGGAAACTGTCTGGCCTCTGAGCAAGGAGAAAAAGGAGGAGGAGAAAGAAGACAACTGCAGAGTTAAACTTCCTCACACAGCTACAGAAAATAGGTTTAATTATCAGAATTCCATAATCAAAGAGAATTTACAAATTAGGAACAAGCTAGCTAGCACCATTTCTATATTATTAATGTATGTTTTGGGGGTATTTTATGTTGGCCCTTAACTCATTATCTAATTGCTAAAGAGCTCTGAAGTCACAGTGCCAGGGGTAATTTGAGGTGGGAGCTGCACAGGATGTACATGCGGGCTTGTTTTCAGTGGTATAAACTTGGAGTTAATTTATCTAGCACCCGGCTCCAATGTGTCAGAGGTCCCAGAGGCACAGGTGTAATATGGCCCACCAGCCCACGGTGGGAGTGTAGGAGGTGTTGGCGTGCCCTGCTGGTCACTTCTTATTATGGACTGAATGTTTCTGTCTCCTTAAAAGTCAGACGTTGAAGCCTAACTCCCAATATGATGGAATTAGGAGGTAGGTTCCTTAGAAGCTAATAAGGTTTACTCCCCTCAGGTAGAGTCCTATGATCTGATTAGTATCATCATAAAACAAGAAAGAGAAGGATCTCCCCCCGCCATGTGAGGACAGAGAAGGTGACCTCCAAACCAGGGCCCACACCAAGAACAGAAGCAACTGGTACCTTGATCTTGGACTTCTCAGTCTCTAGAATTGTGAGAAATAAATTTCTGTTGCATAAGCCACCCACTCTGTGGTTTTTCGTTATGGTGGTCCACATTGACTGATGAACCTTCTCTCCAGGGACAACCACTGTCCCATTGACCATAAAATAGGGAGTAAAGCCAAAGGATTAAGATAAAGAACATTTAGAGCTCTGAGCTGAGCATCTTGGTATTTCACTTTTTTTCTAAGTGAATTCTGGGCAGTCCTGGGCACAGCTCAGTGGCAGTAAGAGCTGCTCAGCCCCCACCCCACAGGCTCCCAGGAAGGCAGGTGTCCAAGCCTGGTCTGTGGCGACGGCCAGAGTTCCCTTTGGTCATTGAGTCACAGCAGTCTGGTGGCTCCACGTCTCCCTGAGCCCCGGGGTTGCCTGGGGTGCTCCAGCCAATCATTGTTGGTGTCCCATTCCTTCTCTTTCTCTACTTGCTCCTCTCTTTAGAAAGAGACATGGCTTTTGGATGGGGAGACTGAGGAGCCTACAGTCTCCTAGACCATGTGTGACCACTATTTCTTGTTTATCAAGCATTCTCTGTGTTTTGTGGAATGCTGTGAGCAAAATGTTTCATTGATCAGCTATATCTGTGCTCTGTGAAGCTAAGGAACATTCCAGCATAACATCCAGTTCATACTGGTACATCAGAAATACTTTTAGGTAAAAGAATGACAAGCAGAATTGAGACTGAGGCAGCATCTATCCATTTTTCACCATGTACTTAAAAAGGAGTAGGGGCAAGCATGAAGGGGAACTTTTCTCAGACTGTCCACATGCCAGTAGAGCATTATAAGCTATCACATGCAACCCGCTTTCTAGTGGGAAGCAAAGATCAGTGAGAGAGTGCTCCTGTGGCCCAGCAAGGTGCTTCTGCAACACTCACCTGCTAGAAGGGAGGAATGAAAACAAATATTCTCGTAAGTCCATTTTACTGTTACAATTTCATGTTTCATTTCCCATTTTTAAATATTTTATTGCAGTAAATGTATTTTACAAGTTAAAATAAACTCATGTATACTTTCCCATTTCTTAGATATTTGTCAACATAACTTGCCTTCCACCAAATCAAGTGTTCTTCACTATTGTCCAGTGGTCTCTGCCACCTCTTGTTCCTCTCCCAAACCTATCCCATACCCTATAGGTAACCGCAGTTCTATTGCAACTGCCCAAGGGTTTTATTTTTCCCATCTGTTCCTTTGTTTTGTCTATTTACATTCCACCTACAAGTGAGATCATCTGGTATCTGTCTTTCTTCTTTTGATTTACTTCACTTAGCATAATTCCCTCTAGATCCATCCACACTGATTCAAATGATTTCTTCTCTTCTAAGGGATGCGTAGTACTCCATTGTATGTATTTACCACATCTTCTTTATCTATTCATCTGATCTTGAGCATTTAGGTAGTATTCATTTTTTCGTTATTGTGAATAGGGCTGCACTAAATATGGGATGCATAAAAATCTGCAAGTTGGTGTTTTTGTATATTTTGGGTAAATAACCAGAAGTGGGATTATATAAGATTTCCATATAAAACATTTTGAGGAATCTCCATACTGTTTTCCACAGGGATTGTACCAATTTGCTCTCCCAATAACAGGGCAGAAGTGTTCCCTTTTCTCTACATCCTCGCCAACGTTTGCTGTTTCCAGACTTTTGCGTAATAACCAGTCTCTCAGGTATACGGTGTTACGCATTGTTGATTTGATTTGAATTTCCCTGATAACCAGGGAGTAGGAACATCTTTTCATGTGCCTGTTAGTCATCTGTATATCCTCTTCAGAAAAATATCTCTCCAATTCCTTTACCATTTTTTGATTGGACTGTCTTTTTTTCTGTTATTGAGTTTCATATGTTCATTGTATATTTAAGATATTAAGACTGTCAGAAATACGAAATGCAACAATCTTTTCCCAGTTAGTAGGTTTCCTTTTAGTTTTTTATTTTTCTCTATATTTCCCTTGATGCCATAGTTGAGTCTCCAAAGACCTCTCTGAGGCTTACATCATGGAATGAGTTTCCTTTGTTGTCTTCTAAGAATTTTATGGTTTCTGGTCTTATGCCCAAGTCTCCACTTCATTTTGAGTTAATATTTGTGAATGGTATTAGAGCATAGTCTAGCTTCATTCTTTTTCATGTAGCTGTCCAGTTTTCCCAGCACCATTTATTGAAAAATTTTTTGCTTCTCATTGGATGCTTTTGGCTCCTTTGTCATAGATTAACTTACTGTATGTGCATGGGTCAGTTTCTGGTGATGCAGTTCTATTCCACTGATATGTGCCTCTGTTATTAGTCCGGTGCCATATCGTTTTGATCATTATTGCTTTGTAGTATAGTTCTATTCAGGATCTTTTTTGTTCCATATGAATTTTAAAATATTTGTTCTATTTCCTGAAAATAAGCCCATGGAATTTTAATGGGGATTGCATTAAATCTGTATATTACTTTAGGTAAGGTGGCCATTTTAACAATATTGATTCTTCCCAACCATGAGCAGGGGATTTATTTCCATCTCTTGTGTCCTTCTCTATTTCTTACAAGAACGACTTGCAGTTTTCATTGTACAGCACTTTCATCTCCTTTATTAAGTATTTCAAGATATATGATTTCTTTTAATTCTATTGTATATGGTTTGGTTTTCCTGATTTCATTTTCTTCTAGAATGTTATTTGTGTACAAAAATGAAGCATATTTGTGTGCATTTGTTTCGTAACCTGCCAATTTACTGTATTCATTGATTAGTTCTAGCAGTTGTTGACAGAATTTTTAGGATTTTCAGTATACAATCATGTATCTTCAAATAATGATGATTTTACATCCTCCTTCCAATTTGGATTCATTTTACTTCTTTTTCTTGCCTAATTACTCTGGCTATAACCTCCAGTATGATATAAATAGCAGTGGTGAGAGCGAACAGTCTTGCCTTGCTCTTGATTTAGAGGAAATGTTTTCAATTTGTCTTCACTGACAATGATTTTGGCTGCGGGTTTATCGTATATGGCCTTTCTTATGTTGGGGTATGTACTTTCTATCCTCATTTTATGCAGGGTTTTTATTGTAAATGGGTGTTGGATCTTGTCAAAAGATTTCTCTGCATCTATTGATAACATCATGTGGTTTTAGTCCTTGTTCTTGGTGATATGGTAAATTGTATGAATAGATTTAAGTATGTTGAACCATTCTTGCATCCTTGGGATAAATCCTACTTGGTAATGATGGATGATCCTTTTGTTGTATTGTTGAATTCAGTTTGTTAACATTTTGTTGAGAATTTTTCATCTGTGTTCATTAGAGATATTGGTCTGTAATTTTCTTTCTTTGTGGTATTAGCTTTTGGTATCAGTGTGATGTTAGCCTCATAGAAAGTGTTTGGAAATGTTCCCTGTTTGTCAATGTTCTGGAAGAGTTTGAGAAGAATAGATATTAATTCTTCTCTGAAGGTTTGGTAAAGCTCATTCAAAAAGTCATCTGGTCCTGGACTTTCATTTTTAGGGAGACTTTTGATTTCTTCTTCAATTTCCTTGCTTGTGGTTGTTCTGTTCAGGGTTTCTAATTCTTCTAGGCTCGGTCTTAGTAGATTGTATTTTTCTAAAATTTGTCCACATCCTAGAGGTTGTCCTCTTTGTTGGCATATAGCTATTTGCAGTACTCTCTTAGGAAGTTTTGTATGTCTGTCGTATCTGTTGTAACTTCTCATCATCATTTCTGATTCTATGTATGAATGTTTTCTCTTATTATTTCTTTGTGAGTCTAATCAATGGTTTTCAATTTTTTTTTCAAAGAACCAACTCTTGGTTTCTTCTTTTGGATTGTCTATTTGTTTTCTATTTCATTTACTGCTGTTCAGATTTTGATTATTTCCTTTCTTCTGCTAATTTTTTACTTTAATTATTCTTCTTTCTCTAGATGCTTTAAATGTAGGGTTAGATTGTTACTACTTTTGTTATATTCCACATATTCTGGTAGCTCATATCTTCATCACGTATTTTTTAAGTTCCTCTTTCAGAAGCATGTTGTTTAGTCTCCAATTAATTTTGGGTCTTCCAGCTTTGTCTTTATGGCTGATTTCTAATTTTAAGCCATTGTAGTCAGAGAATATCCTTGGTATGATGTCAATCCTTGTCAGCTTGTTAAGATATTCAGCTTCTATTCGTATCCCATCTTTATAGCAAAGATAAGGACAATGATAAAATGATAGAATAATGATGAAGAAAACACTAAAAAAATTAGAATCCCTACCATTGAACTGGTATAAATATACAAAGTACATGATGGTCCTGGCTTTGGGATGTTAAAGAGAGCAGCCCACGTCCCAGACAGTAACTGCTTCCATCTGCCTTTTCCACCAATGCAGGGGGAGGAAGACAAGACCAGTGCTTTGACAGCTGACTCACCTTTGAGAATAAGCACAAGTTTGCCACTTGGAATTATTTTTGTCATTTTGCACAGCAAGTCACAGGTGTTGGTATCACATACATGCTTTTCGAATGCTGAAAGGACCTGGCTGTAATTTAGGAACCTGTCTACTGCTATTTACAGGGGCCAGATTTCCAGGTTCATATGTCACACTAAGTTAATACATAGTTCATGTTGTAACTTAAATCATTTAATGAATTTCAGACAAATTCATGTACTTATACATCCTTGTTGTATACATTTTTGAAAGTGGGTCTTTTAAGAGATGGATGCCTATTTCTCTTGACAACTAATCTGTGTTGCAATCCGGGGAACTCTTCTGAAGACACTGAGCAGGGTGTGCCAATAAATACGGAAAACTAGGGAATCTGCCCGGCAAAGGAAATGGAGGCAGTCTGCCTTCAGACCTCAGGTGGGAAAGCCAGGGTCAGAGAGTTGGGACATTCTTTCTCAAATAATCTGTAAAGAGAGTGGAGGTTCAGTCATAAAGCTAGGCATGCTTAGTGGCATTCTGCACACATGAAAAGGTTGGTCTTTAATTGTTCCTTCAGTTAGGTACACAAATGAATTACAGATTGTCTTACTACCAACACATCACTTGGGCAGATTCCCAGGCACAGCCTGCTGTTCACAAACCCTGTGTCTCCACAGCCCCCATATGAGGATTTGTGAGTGTCCCTGTGTAGCCACTTGGGAACCCTGGTCCTTCTCTGTGTCCCTGAGGTGTCTCTATCACACACCCTGTGACATCCTTCTCATGGGGCAGAACTTGTGATCAAGTTGTGAACCAAACTGTGCCAGGAGTCACAGAAAGAACCTTGTCAGTGGGGCCGTCCCCTCAGCTGGGGCACAGTCACAGTGGTCCTTGATGGAGGAGTGCACTAACCTCGCTTTGGGAACCATGCCAGTGAGAGTGGCTAAGCTGGTGAAGTGCCTTGCTGTGCTGCTGCTCTGGAAGACATGGAAGAAGGACAGAAACCTCTGAAACGATGTGCTGAGGTTTTCATTTCTTAAAGAGTGTGCTTAGATTGGGACCCGGGTCTGATTTTATGAACATGTCTACTGCTCTTTACAGGGGCCAAACATTCCAGATTTATAGTTCATACTTTATCTATCTTTCTTTGGAAGGATAAACTTCCACAAACTGAAATGGGACATAAAACCTTATAAACCGGCCAAAGCACACCCTATAAAAATGTCATCTTTGAACTCAGAGAAACTCCAGTTCCAAGCAAAATCCTGTCTTTGCACTGATCACATAATATATCCTATTTTTAACAAATAGAGACTCTGAAATCTTTTAAAAATGCCAGATAAAAGATCATGGATAATGGTGACAGTGACATCATCAAGGACCAAGATGGTAATTCACAAAAGAAGGCATTGGAAACTCCCCTGCTCAGAGAAATCCCAAGCACGCTCTCCTGGATTCTCTTCTGGAAGGTGTAGAATCTGGTCCCCTGGCTTGGGGTCCAGTAGGGAATCCATCCACCAGCCAGGCTGGAGGGCTTACCACACATCAGAGCAGAGACCAGACTGTTCAGGAAACGTGGTCCTAACAGCTTTACTCAGAGCACTGTGTCCATTTAATCATTTCCCATTCTTTTTCCTTGTGAAATTCATTTATTTTCTTGGAGACAAAGGCATTGGAAGAGTCTTATCTTTGTAGCAATAAGGCCTCCTTTTCCTATGAAGGAGACCTTCTGAGGATTGGTCTTGATCTCAGGGCTGCTTTCTTGTATTCAGATGTTAAACACCTGTAATGGGTTCAGGGTCCCCTACTGGGCTCTGACCAGACCCACAGCCAGGGGGCAAATAGAGGAGTCGGAAGAAGCTCCACTCTGCTTTCAGGGCTGAGAGTCTTCTGAAAAAAAAACAAAGTGCCCTATTACCTCTCATAAAAGCTCCAGGTCTTTAAGACATGGTTGGACTGACATGTTCATTAGGAGACTGGCAGTGCTGAGTAGCTGGGACAGAGGACACATGCATTTACTTCTGGTGTTGGATATTTGTCTTACATTTATTAGCCAGATAGTACAGAAGAAATACTGACAAGGGTACAATTCCACGATGATCTTCGTGCTCTGCACACCCCGCACAGGGGACAGATGCAGGGACGTTTGGTGCTAGCAGGCTAGCAGCACACCCACTTCCTGCCACTGGCTCCTTGTCCCACTGTCCTCTGGCACCCTTCCCAGCACACTGTTGGCTGAGGGGTAGAGTAAAGGGGAGAGTGGAGGTCCAAGGACAGATTCTGCTTGGCTCTCTTGTAATGCTTCCCCAGAAAGAGCATGACTGTTGGGTGACAACAGCGAGCCATTTGTGAAGATGAGTGAAAGCAGCCTCCACTCTCCTCTGGAACCCGACATGGTAGAAACGTGCACCCTGGGGTACAAAGCACTTTGGGTTGTTGGAGGGTCAGGCACTTCCTTTGCTCTGATGATGGAGTGCCTGGCCCCTCCAGGTGCTGCCCCACCTCCTCTTACACCCCATCAAGCCCACTCTTGTCCCGCTCACTCCTTGTCTCCCCTTCTACTCCTAGATTCCAAATTGCTTTCAAGAAAATGCCAGTAACTCGTTTTTTTTGAGTCTGCTGCTCTTGTGAAAGCAACTGTAGACTAGATTTAACCAACTAATACTTGTGCTAAGCCGCGAATTTAGAGTCAAACTGTTTTCTGTCCTTCACATAAACACATTTCTATTGAAAAGCACAATTTCCATCTCGAGGTAGGGCAAGCTATCCAGCTGAACTTAAATGGAAATAAAGAGAAACAAAGCATGAGAACCCGCTGGGCAATGACAAGACATCTACTCCATCCTGGAGTTTGGAGACAGGGAGCGTGATTTCTGCTGCCCATGAAGATAGCATTTTGCAGCCTGAACTGAAGTCCTGTGGGGCTAGCAGCAGAAGAGTGTATGAAAGCAAGGCTCCCCAGAGTTCTTAGGAGTACATTATGGCCCAGCAAACCACGATTCATGAGCACTTAGGCTAGGAGCTTAGCAAAAACGCTGCTTTCGTCAGAGACAGGGTGACAGCCATTCCAGCTCCTTCCCTGGCTTCTGGTCCTAGTTTTCCAGGTTAGTGCACTTGGGTTGTGAATGTCCACAGATGGTGAAATGCCTAAAATAATTATGCATTTATCTGTTCATAAGTACTGTTTGGACACTAATTTTGGATCAGACGCAGCAGGCACACAGATAATGTAAACAAAATAAAATATGAGTAAAACAGAAAGAATATGAGCAAAAATATTATGAAGAGTGGAGCCTATGGTAAATGCAGCCATCAGTCACTTCCTTACCAGCAGGTGCACCAGGCTGTCTTTGTGTCTCGAGACTGGGTGATTGAGGGAGTGATGTCCTAGATTAGAGGGACGAGGAGGAAAGGCTCTTATGGACAAGTGAAAATGGTGGTCTTAATAGGGGATTCCAAGATGGTGGACTGGTAAGACCTCAATCTTATCTTTTCCACAGACACAATCAAACAGCATCCATTTAAGAACTATGGCCTGGAAAAGAACAGAGAACTGGGGAACCACCTTCTCCCAAAGAAAAATGATAAAAGAGAGGGAAAGAAAATGGAGAGAATATCAGGAGGATACCCAAATACAGAGTCTCCTCCCAGAGACTAAAGGGCTCACTCCACATCAGATGCCCCAGTGCTGTACTGAAGGAGGGTATATGTACCTGGTATGGAAAACAGAGGGACTCTCCTTTAGATAACGATAGATCACTGCAGAGCAGAGCACTCAGGACAAAGAACAAGGGGAGATCACGGATGAAGCGTTCACAGATATAATGGAATTATTCTCACTTGTTGAGCACCAGCAGATTTAAGAAAGGATACTCTTCCAGGGAACAGAGACAGTGCTGAATGTCTCCCCAGGCTCTCTCTGGTCTGTTGGCAAGGACATGGGCAGAAACCATATCACAGCCAGGCTCAGGGGGCAGCCCCTGGTCCCTTTGCCATCAGCACCCTGTGGCACTGAGCAGTTTGTTTCTGTGGTCACAGTTCTAAGGGCAACAGCCGGAAGACTATGCAATCTCCAGCATAGTTAGTAGAGGAGCATGCTCATATAAAGTTTTGAGCAGCTGTCAGGGAGCATCATGGGCGGCTCCTGTGGTCCAGCGAAACCACTGTCCCTCCTCCACTCAAGACTTCACACTGGACTCCCTGCTTGCAGCCTAAAACACTCCAGGATCTGAGCTAAAGCTTTCGTTGCCTGAGCCCCAGAGCTCATCGGACGCAGCTTCCTATGGGGCTGTGACCCAATTAGAAGATTGAAAGTTGTTTGGAGGTGCTTGGGGGTGCGTTGTTATGATCAGCATCTGCTGTTCCTCAGAAGCACCTGACCCTATCCCATCTATGGCCCCTGTTTGGACTGTGACCTAAGCTTATACCATTCAGGACTCTATCTTCATGTAACCCTCATGTCTATGCCTCTGGGATAAAAATGTGCTTGAGGAATCTATTGAAATCTCAGCTAGGCTGCAACTGAGGCAACAGTAATAGGCCAAGACCACTGGAAAAACTGAGTGTGAAATGAGCCTGGAAGTGAGGTAGAGGAAGATTTCCCATCAAGTCAAGCAACCCCGAAGCAAAATCGAGCCCTAGGCACTCTCTAGCAGTAACCCCTTTGCAATGGCTTCTCTAATGCCCAACCTCAAGGCCATCTTGGGCCATCGTCCACTGCTAGCTCTAGAACCCCCATAATTCCAACTTATGCAGAGTTTTCAGTCTGCATAGCACAAAAAACCCAGTATCCTGAGCCATCACTCAGGCCTATACTCTCTACCCTGATACTCTAACACAAGATCATTACATCAAAGCAGTGAAAAAAAAAACAAAACTAAAAAAAAAACTAAACTAAACATTTAGCCTAACCCATAGAAATAAATACAGTCAAACAGAATGAAGAGAAAGAGAAATTTACCCCAAATGATGGACCAAAGCAGAACCCCAGGAAAAAATCCTAATGTATCAGATTTAAGTAAATTACCTGAAAAATATTTCAAAATGTTAGTCTTAATGATGTCCAGTGGAATCAGGGGGACAAAATGAGAGCTACAACAAAGACTGAGAGAACAGGGGGTTCCGAGGAGAATTTCTACAACTTTTTAATATGCAAACAATGGGAAAAATATTAAGAAAACATTTCCTTTTATAATTGTATTAAAAATAATTTGAATGCCTAGTAATAAGTTTAACAGATTCAGTGAAAAACCTATACCATAAAACCCACAAAACACTGTTGAAAGAAATAGCAGACACAAAGAAATGGAAAGCTATTCCTTGATTATTCATGGAAAAAAGAACATTGTCAAAATGCCCTTTCTACCTAAAATAATATATAGACTTCATGCAATCCTTGTAAGATTTCAATGGCATTTTTCAAGGAAATACAACAAAAACATAAAATATGTATGGAACCACAAAAGATGTAGCCAAAGCAATCATGAGGAAAAACAAGAAGAAAAACAGTGCTACCACGTGTCTGGGTTTCAAACCATACCACAAAGTGATAGTAATCAAGACAGCACATACTGGAATGAAATCAGACACACACATCAATGCAGTGTAGTTCAGTCTTCATAAATGAATTCATATATTTATGATCAGCTAGTTGATGACAAGGGAGTGAAAAGCATACAATGGAAAAAGGGAGTCTTTTCAGGAAATTATATTGGGAAAACTGAACATGCAAAAAAAAACAACAAGATTTCCTTCTAATAACATACACAACAATTAATTTGAAATGGATTAGAGAATTAGGTGTAAGATAGAAACCATAAAAATACACAGAATAAAACATAACAATATGTTCCATGACATCAGCCTTAGAGATGTCTTTGGAGATTTTGCTCCAGTGGTGAGGGAAATTAAAAAAAGAATAAAACTAATAGGACTACATCAAACTGAAAAATGCTCTAAACAGTGAAAGAAACTGCCATCAGAAGAAAATGGCAACTGAATGTGAAAGACATTTGCACATCCTGTACCTGAGAAGGGATTAGTATACAAGATATAAAAAGAACTCATGCAACTCAACAGCACAAAATACCAAACAACCTAACAAAAAAACCAGCAGAAGATACGAATAGGTACTTCTCCAAAGTGAACACATAGTTGGTCAACAGGAACATGAAAAAATGTTTATTGCTGCTTACTATTTGGGAAATCCAACTACAAACCACAAGGAGGTATCACCTCACATCTGTGAGAATGGCCTGCATTAAAAAGGCTAGAAAAAAAGTGTTAGGGAGGGTATGAAGAGAAGGGAATCCTTGTCAGTGGGAATGTGAATTGGTACAGTCATTTGGAAAATTGTAAGGATTTTCCTCAAAATGTTAAAAACAGAGCTAGTTTATAACACAGCAATTCCACTTCGATATATCTATCTGAAGAATATGAAACCATTAATATGAAAAGATTTATGCACCCCTGTGTCATTGTAGAACTATTTACAGCAGTCAATAAATGGAAACAACTTAAGTGCTTTTTGACAGATGAATGGATAAAGATGTGGTAAATATACCCAGTGGAATACTATTTAGCTATTTAAAAAAAGATGAAATCTTGCCATTTTCGACAACATGGATAGAACTAGAGGGTATTATGCTAAGTGAAATTGGTCAGAAGGAGAAAGACAAATACTGGGTGATCTTACTCATATGGGGAGTATAAAGACACAGAGCAACTGAACCGAAAAAAAAAAGCAACAAAAACTAACCCTTCAACATGAACAACAGTACTGAGGTTACCAGAAGGGAAGGAGGTGGAAGGCATGAGAACAAAGGTTAGCGGAGCCCCAAGAGATAGTGGTGGGGGGCTCCTAGAAGTTTGGTGATGGGCCTGATGTTTACCATATATCTGATAAAGAGTGTTGTAAATCAATATTAGCTCAATTTAAAAACAAAAACAAAAACATTGACAAAGTAAAATTACCTTTAATTTCTAAAGAGTAACACAAAGTCTTTGGTTCTGTTATTTAAGAACTGTATCCTCTGGACTTAATATTATCTTTAGCTTTAACAAAGGATCACTAAAAAGGCTTCTAATATTGGGATACTTAGATAAAAAACTTGGCCAGAATGCAAAAATAAAAGATAAAAATCTTCTGTATAAAAATATTTAAATGATAGCATGTTTCCTTTGGTCACATGCTTTGGAATACTCTACTGTAGTCCTCTCTATTACCTGTTATATTTTTAATATTAACCTGCAGTTCTTTTGTGAACTTGGCAAAAAGTTCCTATACTATATTACCACAAAAGGTTCTATGGCATTACAAGAATAAACGAGGAAAGAAAAGAATGATAATCTTTGTTCTAAGAACAATGAGGTCATTTTAAGGATATTTAAAATGGGAAGGATTTTAGACAAGGGGGTTCTAGAAGACATTCTGCTGAGTTGGGGGCACAGGTGTGGGTGCAGATAATCAGTGGAGAGCACAGCTATCACCAGACCCATCTGAGGGCTGCTTGGACAAGAGTAAGGCGGAGTTCTGGAAGAAGAGAGATTAGGAGGTGAGACCACCAGGGTTGGTGCAGGATCCCCTTTGGGTAAAGGAGAGGCAGTAGTTTGGGAAAGATTTTAGAGTTCTCATTTGTCTGGTTGATCAGACCGTGTTTCTAGTTGCTAAGAAAGGATGTTGGGATAAGTAAGGTGGGAGGAGAGAGATTGAGCTGATGTTTTGGCGTAGGTGAGTTTGAGTTCTATGACACTTGCATGAGGAATTTTGCCCAGTAGAGGTATATATGTCTGGAGTTCAGAGGACAAGTCTGGGCTGAAATACACATTTGTGATTCTACTGTAGGTGACAAAGCCAAAGACAGAGGTGAGATTTCCTAAAGAGGATAAATTAACAGAGAAGAGCCTGTGGGTCTCTAGTAGTTACCTGATAGGGGGTATCTGTACATGGAGACAGGGAAAGCTG
This sequence comes from Solenodon paradoxus, assembly GCA_004363575.1. Lineage (NCBI taxonomy): Eukaryota > Metazoa > Chordata > Mammalia > Eulipotyphla > Solenodontidae > Solenodon > Solenodon paradoxus. Next base: position 21,266 of record RJWH01006353.1, read on the forward strand.
GGCTGTGCTAATCAATGCCGGGAAGGGTCTCCACATAACAATTTCTGCTCTGAGTATGACAGACACAAAAGCAAATTCACTGGAAATGTCATCCTCACTGGCACCTTTAACATGATAGTATTGCTGGAGTAGGGGCTGCGGTGGGTGCCCCAGGTGGGTGAGAGAGAGGAATGAATGGTGAAATGGAGACAGAGCAGCAAAGATGCATCTACTAGCTTTTGTCTAAAATTAAGATGAATGAGAGTTAATTTCCATCCTCACTTCTAATATAAAAGACTTTGGTTGGGGAAGTTCCTTTCTGACTCCTCCTGGGGCAAGAGCATACGCTCTCTCAGTCCCCCTCTACCGACCACCCTCTCCCTGGCCACCTCAACCAGCAACAGGCTCACTGCGGAAGAGGGACTAACATCTCAGTAGACCCCATCTCAGAGGCCTCTGGGGAAAATAGGGGGGCAGAAAATACATGACTTCCCTTAGTTTGATCATTTTTATTTCTCTGGTGGGTACTTTCTGTTCATGAAGGTCTGATTGGCTTCCACCATGTTTTATCTCCCAATATGAATTAGTAAGGACAAAGTGAGACTGCTAAGAGACTTTTATGCTAGAGGACAAACTCTACAGGATACATTACCTGACTGGCTTCTTAAGCATCCCTGCCTGAGTCTGACTTCAGAGGGAAACAATGTGTGGGACCAGGGTCAGAACTTGTGACTTGATGCCTTTTCCAAGAGATACCACCACTACAAGTCATCCAAAGATTGGGACCAGAAAAAAAGAGACATGTTTGGTCCCACCTCTTCCAGCACTGATCACTACCCAGTGGTTTCTAGACACTGGCCTGGAGAGAAGGTTCTGCAGGGCTCAGCACATAGCCTCTCAGTGGGGCTGGTGGTCTAGGTCTGAGACTCACCTAGTGAGTTCCAGTCCATTCCTTGAGACCTTGCTGCAGTGAGCAGGTGACCCTGGGGCCCAGCTTGCCCAACCAGGAGCTTCCACCTTCTCCAAGCTGAAGGAATCAGTGACCTGGCTTGATTTTGTCCCTATCTCATCTAAGAACAATGTCCTTCTTCAGAGGCCTGTTCTGTCTCTGAGGGCAGCTCTCTGAGAGACTCCCCAGGCACCAGCTGGGGTCTTGGTGGAACACAGTGAGAGGTGTGTGAGCACAGGTGGGGCTCCAAACTCAGGAGACTGAGCCATGTGGTCCTTTGTGTTCTACTTGCCGTACCATCACCTCTCTACTCCTCCAATATGCAGCCTGTGAGGGGCAGAGAGTGCTCTGAGGACAGAGTCCTAGCTTCCCTGGGGCAGAGAGGAGCATGGGGACATGGCTCTGGCTTTCAGAAGTTCATCCCGGAGTGATAGTGGACACGATACAATTTGTCAGGACTCAGAAACCAATGGCCAGCAGACAGGAGAGGGGTGAGTAGACTTAAGTGGGTCATGAGTTCGTCCGAGGGCCAAGGGCATACACGTGATCCTGGAACACAGTCCTAGCGACGGCAGGAAGCAGTGATGGTCCATGCAGCCTCGGGATGTGATGAGGCAGGTTCATGTGGTAGAAACAAGGGCATGTGAAAATAAGCAACAGAAACAGAGGGGTCAGGCCTCAGGGATAGTCAGGTGGCTGAGCCTCCCGACCCTGACCTGTTCAGCTCCATGTGGGCAGGGGCTCCTGGTCTCCACCTGTCCTGCCCTGGCTGCTCACTTTGTCCCTGCAAGATGGCCAGGTCATTGTCACAGGGGGTGACCAGATTGATACAGATGTCACCACCAAAGTGGGGCTTTGGGCTGTCGGGTAAAGGGATGGCTCCTGTCTGTCCCCTTGAGTACATCTGTCCTTGACTCTGGACAAGAGTGCGAGGGAGGACCATGCTCTCCCTGTGATTTGGGAATGGAGTGCAAGCGGGCGTCTCAGAAGGTAGTCCGTCGACTGTGACCTTTCCATCAGGGTGACACAGGGGCATTCCGCTCCAGGGCATTTTAATACTTTTCTTGATTTGGGCAACATCCCAGGAACCTCTGCAGGGCCGCAGACACACATTGAAGGAAATGCCTAAACGAACATGCTCTGCTGGGAGCCAGGGACCTGGCCCCATCTGTGAGGGTCTGACACTGGGAACTGTGGCCCTGGGTGAAGGCTGCTCCCACTTCCCAGACTTGAGGTGCAAGAACTCATTGCCAAGCTGTGCCACTGCATAACAGGCTGTGGCAGTTCTTGGACACATTCTGCAAGTTTACTTGCTGTGACAGGAATGACTATACAATTATTTGCGATGGATAGAGCAATAAGATGGAGTTTTTATTTCTATCAGGAAAGCTCTCAGCCCTGGTGCTGCTGTCACTCAGTGAGCAACTGGGCCTGTCTTTGCCCACAGAGCGGGATTGGGGTCCCCATGCTTCCCCAGCCCCCGCCCCCTACTTGAAGTTTGCTCTAAACATCTATGATAAGAAACCCTCCTCTGGGGGTGCAGACTCAGAAGAGAGCAATGCCCAGAAGAGAGCTGCTGCTTAAAATGTAAATGCTTTCAAACTACCCAGTCTTGTGATAGACATAGAGCAGCATCCTATCATGTGTCCAGTTAGCTCAAGTCCCTCCTGGGTTAATTAGACGTCATAATGGCCTGGGTGGCCCGTCTGAGATAGGGTGCTCTGGACACGCTGCTGCAGCACTAAGGTTGCATTGGCTCGTTTACCTCTCACTCATTCATCAAATGTCCATGTAACTATCCGTCTACCCATCCATCCACCCATCCAGCCATTCACCCATCCACCCATCCATCCATATATCCATCTACCCATCCAACCATCCACCCATCCATCTATTCATCTACCCATCCACCCACATCCATCCATCTAACTATATCTCCACTCATCCACCCATCCATCCATATGTCCACCTATTCATTCACCCATCTATAATCCATCTATTTGTCTATCTATCATCTATCTATCTATCTATCTATCTTTAATCAAGGGTTATAAAACAGTCATATTGGAGAATACCTCTACATTGCAAAGTTGCTGAGGCAAATTTGCACGGAAACTCCCCTTCACTTTCACCACCAGGAGAATTGCCTGCTTTCTGCCCATCCCCTGGCCTCTGCTTCTTTTCCTCAGACCCAGAGCCACGAGGTGTGGCATTGTCCCTGGCTTTGGCTTCCAGTTAGCTGGGGGAGTGTGGGTGGGCACAGCTTTCCCACAAGCCTGGTCATAGGCTCAGCAACCCACTCTGGGCTTTTTATTTGCTAAATGCATTTTCATTTGATTGCATCAGTGTTTCCAAGCTCTTTCAGAATTGGTCCAGGTATATGGAAACATGCTACTGATTCAAATTTAGAATTGCTTCATGGAGAAAAGGATCAGACTGCTGCTGAGTTTGCCACAGACCCTGTCCCTGAAGTTGCCCTGGAACTGAAAGGCGAGGCCTGGCCATTTCCCAGCACTGCTCCTGCTGCTTGTCCTGGTGACACAGACCATGTCATTAATTTCGTATCTCTCGGCCTATGCTGGATGGCCAGGGGTATGCACGGGGACGGCAGTATTGTATGATGTGGGCCACTTTCAGATGGGTCCTTGGGGAACTGACTCCTGCAAACCCATGCAGACCCCACTCCACTTACTAGTGTCCAGAGAGTGATGTGGGTCACAGAGAAGCTGCCCTGGGTGGACAGTACACATGTTGACACACAGCCTGGGAGGAATGCAGAGCTCACTCTCACTCTAAGAAGGGTGCACACACTCACACACACCTTAGGCAATGATGGCATGGAGAGTGAACCTGGAGATTTCCATAGACCTTTGAGGAAGTTGAGCTGTTCTTAATGATGGATCTCATCACAACTCTACCCTAATAAGATCAGAGAATTCCTCTCTAGGGAAGAATGATTCTTGCTCAAACCAGACTGCTGCAGCGTGAGCAAGTGACTGCAGGAAGAACAGCCATTGCACGTGGTAAACCTTTGTGGAATGTGCCCCTCAAGGGAGCCGGAGTCCCTGGGGAGGCAGAGGCAGACAGGGCCAGAGCCCAGCAGAGGGAGGTAATTTGCTCCTCAGTTAATATGCTCCAACTCCCAGGGCCACAAGCCCCTCAAAGTCAGGACAGGTCACCAGGCAGGTCCCTGCGCTTGGCTGCACCCTGGCCACACTCCGGGAGGCTGTCTCCAGAAGAAATGGCAACAGCTGCCCTCTGCTGAGAGGAAGGAGGCCACTGGTCAGGACGTGAAGCGTCAGGAACCTGTGATGGAGCCTCATAGCCAGAGACCTAGCTGAGCCAGACAACGCTCTCTGCATCTGCAGTCATGGGGCTTTCTTTGCTAGGAGCCAAGCAGAGCAAAGCTAACGTGTGCTGCGGAAGAGGGCTTCTTCGCGGTGAATTGCCACTCAGCCTGAAGATATAGGGGGACCCAACTGTTAGCTTGGCTTGTGGACACTCTTAGCACTAATAAAATTTAATTTAAAATAGTAAACCCACGGCCTTCTTGTGACATATATATGGGTATTACATAATTACAGAACAAATGGCTTTCCTAGGGAGGTCATGAAAGCCAGTGATTTAGCACACGCACAGCCGAGGACGCGTCGCGCTTTCGCTCCTCATTAAAAGCCGACCGTCTCCACAAATCATCCACACCTCCGCCCCAGCCTCCCCCAGTGCAGTTATCACAGCCGCCGGGAAGGGCTCCAGCTTCATCTGCTTGACAGATAAGAAATTCTGTTGGACAGCTTTCCACTGTGATAGACAGAAGTAATATCTTGGGCTACAGGAGGCCACAGTCATTTAAGTCTTTATAAAGGCAGCGCTGAGGAAGCGAAAGGTTTGGTGCAGCGAAGGCTGCTTCCCCACCTGTAGCAGCGCGGCAATTTTCATTACGAGTCCTGGCAAGAAATTTTTCCCTTCCTTCCTATCGTTCTAACTCTGTTCTCTCATCTACTCCATTGTTTGCCAGGAAAATACAGATTCCTCCTTCATTACCACTCCTGATGGGCTTCCATCCGTGCATTTGGATTCGATGTCTCTGAGGGATTAAGGCCAAATAGTTCTGTTGTATCTCTCCACTGTGATGAGTAGAACAATGCAGCAAAAAATTCTCTTTGAATCGTTCCAGGAAAAGGGTATTTGTTCAGCCTGTCCTGAGGGCCAGAACCTTATCCAGTCACCTTGGTCCCTGCCCCTAAGAGCTCACTGGCCACTTCCCGTGTCCAGTTCCTACAGTTTTTCTCTGCGGGAGAGCTGTGCAAACTGCCTTGAAGACCGAGCCTGGACATGAACTCCTGTATTGATTTTTGTTGGAGGGACTCATCCCTCTTGCTTTCCTAGGGTTACCTCAGCTGTTTTGAACATCTATTTTTCATTATATTATAAACCAGTTAAATTATTTAAAGAATGAGTCTTTGATTCAGATAACAGAATAGATGTTTGCCAGAAGGGAAGGGGCCATGCTTGGAGGAACGTGTAGTGGCATCAGTTAGACGGTGGTAGGTAGAGACTAGACTTGGCGGTGGATGTGGTGCATTTGGTGTCTGGCGTGACGTCTTACTCCTGAAGCTATGTGGTGTTGTCAATCAACGGCGCCTCAAAAAACGTGAAATAAATTTCAAAAATCTCTGGAATAATCTACTGGAATATAAATTAGCTTTTTTTCCTCTCTGATCGTTTATTTGTATCGTATCATTATGCCAGAGGCTCAACCATCCACCTGTGCTTCTACAGCATGCAGGGGGCATCGCTCTGATGCACGCAGGTGAGGCGGGACGCTAGACGGACATTTTGCACAGCATCTCACTCCTGAGGTCCTCGAGGTTGGGGCCCAGGGCCCGGTGTCCTTGTGACATCGTCACAACAGCCTCTGAGCCCATGGGAGAAGCAGCGCCTCAGGCGCTCCAGTAGGCTGCTGTGTCTGCCGAGAGTCCACATCATACGTCTTTCCAAACTCCATGTCCTGTGACTTTGTGCTGGTATATTGTAGCAAACATATTGGGACTATAGGCACCATGTTGACAGTTGCCACAGACCAGTCATTATTCTTTTCCCCGGGATACAGTGTCAACACATGTCATTGCCATGCTTCTTACATTTTTTTCTCAGTGACTGAAGACACAGATTTATCGTAAGGCATTGAGTGAAGCAAAATTTTCTGTGCAGGTTACTAAAAGTCTGGTTTCTCTATGAGGAGGAGAAACCTGACAACAGGTACAGAGTGCACAGGCAGACAGCAAGCCATGGCCCTGCAGAAGGCAGCAGAAACAACACAGGACCAGAGGCGCTGTCACTGACCACTGCCAGACTCCCATGTCAGTGACTTCAACAGACATAAGGAAAAGGAATAGAGTTTTTGGTGCCAACATTGGTTTCAAATGCTCATAGTTATCAAGAAGGAGAGCTCAGCAGTGTCCCTTGACTTAGCAAGGTGCAAAGGAACAGGGAACTGGTTGGTGGGATGTGTGTGCTGTTGGAAAGCACTCTGAGGGCACCTGGGGGAGGGTGGGGTGTCCATGTTTGCAGGCACTGCTTTCCCATGCGGGCCTAGAATGGAGCTGGGGAGAGCAAGTTCCTTCTTTCCACACTTCCTGTGAGCCAGCACGATCCACGGCCATCCTTTTCTCCAAACAAGTGTTGGCTCGAGGGAGTCCAAATGAAGATTAAGACATTAACTGTGGTCCACATCGTGTTGATTAAAGATCTATTAAGGTCACATTAAGAGAAAGATGGAGGCAATTCTTGGGACCTAGCAATAATAATGAATTGCTTCTCTCTTTATGCAGTTTAAGTCTGTCATTAATTTCCCAGCCAGATAAGATATCTTCTTCCAGAACTATTACCCAATCTGTGTGAGGCTGCTCAGGAAGGAGAAAGAGTTAATGAGCTTCCACAAATCCTCACTTCTCACCTGGGTTTATCTAAATCACAGGAAGATTCCAGGTCAATGTGTTGAAAGTGAAATTATGTGTTGTTGATGCCTCACATTACATTTCAGAGAGATTTATTTTTCAGGAGCTATTAGAAACCAGTGACTCCCGGTAAAGGCATGTTTTTTGGCATGTAAAATCTAAAACTCCGTGGTTTCATTAAAGGACTGGGGATAAAAATGCAGACTAGTGAGTCATTCCATGCGGCCATGTTGGTAAAAGGAGGTTAAAGAGATAAGAGGTGAGATCAACAACCTTATCCACATTATTAATATTCTATGAATCTAAGAATATATAAAATTCCAACAGTGGGAGCCCAACGCAGAAAACATGCTTCTCAGATCGACCTGGAGAAAAACATTTGCGATGAGATAGATTTAATGAGTCTGAAACCCGACGCATAATTCCCACAGTCCTGTGGATCAACCCCCAAATGATCAATTTATTTTAATCCATCTCACGTGATGCCAGTGTCTGCGAGACGTGGCAGGGGTTAATTGACTAACTGATCAGCTATCTAGCTGTTTCCCCTAATTGTTTTATCAAAAAATGAATACACTCTCTGTCTGCTGCCACGTTTCTGCTATAAGTGTGATGAGTTTTGACAATGGGTCTCGGGCAAATATTTCAGACTGAAGTCCCTCATTCTTTGCAGATGCAAAGTAATCGACTCTGGCATTGGAGGTGATGCTTGAGCATTATAAATCTCCACCTTGCAGGGAACAATATGACAAATGACACAGCCTGGTCATGTCTGTGGTTGAGAGATGCTCTCCAGGGCCTGGTGGACATTCATCTGCCTTTAGTTCCTCTGAAATGGTGCCTATCCCCTGAGCACTTGACCTTGAATGGCTGTGCAGCTCTGGGGTCTGCTGGAACTCTCCGCCGACCTCTGCACAGACAAGGCTTTAGAACAAGATGTGTTACTACAGGGTAGAGACAGAGCTGCCAGCCCCCACGGTCTGCTCAGGCCAAGCCCATAGTCCCACCCTCTTACCGTCCATGGCCCTTCTAGGCATGCAGCACCAGCCCTGCCTCCATGCTCTCTTCCTGGGGATCCATCCAACCCTCCCAGGGGCGAGGCAGCACAAGGATCCCACAGAAATCGCTTTTCTGGAGCACAAATGACAGATGAAGTTGGGGGAGAGAGGAGTTAACTTAACGCCTGTATATAAGTATTTCATATGACAAATATTAGCTAATTGACAGAGCCGATTCAGTAGAACTGCCAGGTTCATGCCCTGCCCTCTGCACTTGGAAAGTATTAAGTCCTTCAGTCCTCATAGCGAAGGCATCAAGTGACATCGGTGCTTAGCCTTAGTGTTCTATTTTACAGATGAGGAGAGTAGGACTTCACGTCTGGCTTCGGCTCTACTGGACCAAGACTTCTAAGCCAGAATTCGAGGTCATAGGTAAAGGGCTGACTCTGGGGTGGGTTTTGTAGGGTCTACATCTGTCAGAGTCCAAGGATTCACACAAAAGAGGGATGAGTCCAGGAAATAAGGTAGGAGTGGGGTGGTACACCTGGGGAGGAGAACTCCAGCGAAGGGCCTTGTCCAGCTGCCCCCACTGAGGGAAGACCAGTCAGTCCTGCAGGGGTGGAGGAGAGGGGGGCAGGATGGAGCCAGGGAGCTGGAGGTTTACCCTCACCCTTCCAGAGAGGGTTCTGGCCCCACCAGAAACACATCCCAGGCCATCTTTGGGCCAGGCCATCAGAGGACAGGGTCCACAGGAGAATGCTGCACCATGGGAGGAAGTGATAGGATGGGCGAGGGTGGTGGGAGGCCCGGGGGGCCATCCACTGACTGCACCCACCTGCACCCAGGTTTCATGGGCATGGTTTTATGCTCAGAAGAGCTTGTTTCCTCCCCTCCTCTTCTTTTTTCAACAAGGGATCCGTGGGCACTGACTACTCCCTGTCCATTCTGAGAGCTGTTTGGTGGGCAGAGAGCACTGAGGGCATCACCTGGAGATAGAGTGATGGGCAAAAGGACAGGAGAAGCTGGGGGTCTTGAGGACTCAGTGGTAGGTCTTGCTCACCACCGAGGACTCTGAGACCCATGCTGTGAGGTGCAGCTGGGAAGAGGTTCTGGTGCGGCCTGCTCCCTCATTTCCATGAAGGACATGCACCCAGCCCAGACATCTTGGAGGAAAGGAACTGGAAGAGAAGCCCTGCCGTAGAGCGGGAACCGACAGAATGCGTTGGGAGGCCTCGCGGTGGGGAAGGAGAAATGGACAAAGGCATGCACGAGACCGGGAGCTGGAAAGTCCTGGGAATCTGACGAATCAGTCCAGCAGTCCCGCCCCAGCAGAACCGTCTGCTCTGCCCGAGGAGGCCTGCGTCCTGAGAGTCCACGGCCGGCGACGGGCGAGGTGGAGGCAGTGCTCCTCCTCGGGGAAACCTGGCCGTGGCGCCTCGACTTCTGGGCTCTCCTTCAGGGCAGGTGGGCCTCCTGCAGTTCAAGGCTGCCCGGCAGGAGCGGGGCTGTCTGACCTCAAGCGAGACAGCTCTCCTTGGCCGACGGGGCTCACATGAAGAAAGGGAACCGGGATCACAGTTTGAAATGTAGTTTCCTGCTGAGCGTCCTCAAGGACCGGCCGCATCACGGCACATGGGTGCCTCCGCCTCGCCCATGTTCTCACCCCAGGTTCGCTCCAAATGCGACCAAGAGCGAGGGAGGGGCCTAACGCTCTGGGTGGCTGAGGGTCTTCCTCCCATTCTCACGGCAACAGCAAGAACAGGAGAATGAAAAATAAATGTTTTTGGTCTGTTTTAAAGAAAAGGTGCAGGCAAGAATGAAGGCGAGCCCTCAGACAGGCAGAAGTGAGCGGAGGAAGAAGCTTGTTATTTATTTTATTTAGTTGTTCATTTTGGTTGTGCCCTCAGGTCCCAGGATGTGAACCCAGTACCTTGGTATGTCTGTGGACTATGCTCAACCCCTGCTCCACCAGGGTGCACCAAGAATGAAAAATCTTCAAAGAGAGAGAGGCTTGGGGCACTCATGACCAGGACGAAGGGGGCACGGAGAGGGGACTGCTTTGACAGTGATAGACAAACACCACTCCAAGCTCGAATATGTAGGAAGAATCAACTCCAGTGCACCTTTGTTTTCTGAAGAACCTGGGAGTCGGGTGAGGCCAGGCTGCTGTCTCCTGTGCAGAGGACCCCCACTGCCCTGTGACTAGGGGCTCAGTTCACCACCAGGAACTGTGGCTTAAAAATCTGCCAAACAAATCAAGTATCATTTTCCTATGTAAATAAAATGATGGCAATGAATTATTCAGGAGCTGGGCCAGTTTTCTGCAGGCATTCATCATATACACAGATGTATAATACAGTATGTCTCTCTCAAGATGTTTTCTAATATTTATGAAAACAATTCATAAAATTCAACCCCATTAGTTGTAGATTAGCACTTGACATTCTTCAGACTAATGACTGTTGTTGCTAGAGGGGATAGCCTAAGTTTCAATAACACTTAATGTTTTCTGCTGATGACGGCGCAGCACAATTATCCCTCCTTTTCTTTACAGAGATGACTTGTTCCTACAAATGTATATTTTTATCTGGTTTGCAGCTCAAGCCTTCCATTTCTGATGGAAATGGATTATTTGTTCAGTTTCATATTTAAAAACAATCATGTCAGATAAAACTTCCCGGAAGACATCGATAGACGTAATCATGGCCATTTATCAACGATTGGATTTTTCTGCCTCCCCAGATCCTTGTCGGCTTTGCATCTACAGTGCAGACATCATCGTCAATGCTGATGTGATCACCTGGCTCAGTGGACAAGTGTGCTCTGGCTAGTGTCACATCCCCTACTCAAGATGACTCCTGAGGAGCCCTTTTCACTTGTGTCTTTTAATTCCTTATACATAGCCTGGATCAAGTAGATATTCTGCATTGTTAAGAGGCTCTGAAGTCTCTGCTGTGATGTATTGTAGCTACTGTAGGAGAAGCAGAGCTCAGAGACTGCATTGTTTAGGGCGTCTTCAAGATTAGAAACATGATCTCAAGTGCCCCGTGTCTGGGACTTGATTGTCGTGGCAGATAAACAGACTAGGGTGAGGCTGAGCTCTGCCAGCCTACAGGATGCTGGAGGAGGTTCCCGCCTGCAAGTTCTGCACCTCTGAAGTATCTTGGTGCCTGCAATGTTATCAGTAGAGATGACCTCTTAGGATGGCACGTCTTTCTGTTCATGCCATACTATTAGCACAGTATTTCAGGGACAGCCCATTCTGTGGTCCAATGTCACATCCTGCTCTTTGCTACCCAAGGGGACTGAGGCCACCTGAGAGTATAACAGATGATTCAGGTCAGGGCTGGAGAACCCAGGGAACTGCTTGCTCAGAGGTAACAGGTGAAACCTGGAGGAGACCCAGAATAACGGTCAAGGGCAGAGGATTGTCACCTGCGAAGGCAGTAGGTGGAGGAAGTAGAGGTTCCAGAGTCAGCAGAATGGGGCTTTTGTGGAAAGCAGTGACCAGTAGTGTCCAGAGAGAATGAAGAGGGAGACAGGGCCAGCAAGGGGCCGGCAAGGGAGCAGGTGGATCAGGTATGCAGATGACAGCTCTGGGTTTGGCTGAGCCCGGGCAGAGCCACAGGAGAGATGCAGGCAGCAGGGAAGGTGGGGTTCTGAGCTGTGGCCTCTGAGACAAGACCCTGGACACACGCTCCTCTCGGGCCTCAGCAGACCCCAGGGCACTGTCAGAGTTGTTCCCCTCTGGGTAGGAACGGCCTGGCCTTTACACACCTTCCAGGTGAGCCACTCCGAAGACAGGCCTGGGTCAAGGGGCGGCTAAGGCCACCCTGGAGCCGAAGTTTAGGTTGCCTGCTGGCCACCCTCCCACAGGCGAGCAGCCAGTTCTCCCCGCGGGGATCTGGGTGGTGGTCCCCACACCACCCTGAATGCTGTGCTGTCTCAGTGAGGGCTCGTGTTTGAGGGGTCCTCACCTGCTCAGGTGTGTTCTTATCATCCCCCGTAGCAGGAAGGGCAGCAGCTGGTGCCAGGACTTCTTGGCAGAGCCTGACGCATGACCTGGAGTGGCCAAGGTGCGGGGCAGTTGCCTGCGGGGGCCTGCAGGGCGGCGCCCCCTTGGGATGGGTTCTAAGCCCTGAGCAGGACCCTGCTCGGACAGTGTTCGTCAGCAGTTCTGCAAAGGCTGGGACCCTGCCTTGGGCATGCTGTCCTACCAAAGGGGAAGGGAGAGCATTTGTACAGAGTCAGGGCTGAAAGGACAAGGAAGCTGACTGGTCGTCTCTGCTCCATATTGTTTTTCTCAGCAAGGCTGGGCCCAGCCATCACCGTGGCAGACCTGGCCCGGGTCCCAGGGATCCCGCCTGTCCTTTCTGGTCACCATCGACTGTTGGGGTGCTGCAGCGCCAGCTAGTCACTTCTCCGACAGGGGGAGGCACGGAGGAGACACTGATTTCGTGGCAGCGTGGCTCGTGGAGCTCTCCTGTCCTGTGGTGGCACTGTGGAGCTTTGTCCTTGGAGACCAGCGGTTTGGAAGCACTCGCAGCAGTTTTACTTGGGGTCGCCTCTCGCTGCAGGTGCCTGTCTAACCCTTTAGAAATGAAGAAGCAGTAAAAGTTCACCGACTGGGGCAAAGTGAACTTTGGAGAGAAATGGTCCCAAGGACATTAGGACTTGCCCTTTCCGTCAGTCGGGTGAGGGCTCTGCCAGCAGGTTCCGTCTGGGAGACTGTCAGTGAGCGTCCCCAACTTTCCTCAGGCTCCTGCGGTGCTGTGGGTCCCCCAGAGCCCCTCTGCCTCTGGCCCCTGCCAGCAAGAGCCACTCACAGGGGACTGGAGTGTGGGTGAAGGAGAGCTGTGCTCAGTCACAGCTGCACACCGATGTCACCGATGCGCCCTGAGCGCTGGAAGGTGCCCACTTGGATCTGGGACCGCAGCCAGGAGAGGACCTCACACGGTGTTGGGAGCTCCGTCATCTGCTCTGGAAGAGCCTCCCTGTGGCTCCTCTGTCCATCCCACGGGCTTGCAGGTAACACTTCTGTGACATGATTCTGTTTCCCGATGGACCAGCGGATGGGATCCTGCACACAGGCCGTGGGCAACAGTCCTGTGGAGGGAAGCCAGGACACGCCAAGATGCCCACCCCTGAGCTCTGGGGCTCGGGGGAGGCACTGAGAGGGCTCCCCAGGGGTGCGGTGCAGAAACTCCCAGGGCTCTCACCCCGCAGCAGAATCACTTCTCAGTCTGTGGGCATTTACACCACACCCACTACCAGGGTTCCGGGGTCCCTCACCCCCAGCTTGTTCCCTTTCTCCTTCCATCCCCCCCAACCCCACTGGCAGCCATCATCATGTGTCCTGTGAATTTCACTGGGGTTTATCTGTTCGCTTAATTTCATTATATTCCACGTATGAGTGAAACCATCATGTTTTTCTTTCTGATTTTGTTCGCTAAATCAGGATCCCCTCCAGTGTTACCCAGTTTAATCACCCTCTTTGAAAGTGACAGTGGCTAGTTCAGAAGGGGTTCCTTCCTTGGTCAGTGCCCTTGCTCCTGCCCCCCCATCCTACCAGCCCTGCTCCATCAGCGAGAGTCAGCAGGGGAATTCAGGGAGGCCTGTGCTGGACTTTCCTCCTCCTGGTTTCTGTCTCCCGGCAGTGTTTTCAGAGTGACCCCTGGGACAACAGGCTTCTCTCTCTGCGTGACCACCCTGGAGGAGACTCACTGGGCTGGACCTGGTTGCAAAGCCCACTCTGTCCTCCCTGCCTGAAGGTTCAGTCCTGTGCTCCCGGCTGAAAGGCTGAAAGCTTGGACTGATAGGCCTTTTCTGACACTAACCATGTAGCAGTTTTCATACCCATTTGGCCATTCCAGACATCTTTTTCAGGCTGAGATTCTGTCTGCCAAGAGTGTCAGCAGCGGACAGGAGAGGAGGGACACATGTTCTTTTTGTTCCCAAGTCAACGTCTCTATTTAAAAAAATCATAGTTGTCTTCCTTCCTTCCTGGCATGTCTGAACTGCTGCAGGGGCCATAGCTGCAAACTTCAGGGACGAGGAAGGTTTGCACTTCTTGGGCAGCTTATCTGTCAACAATCGACGGAGCCTTGAAATTTTCTCAATAAGAATAAAGAAAAAAATCACTGCTAGGGCTGTCTTTAAACCTCTGTGACTGCTTGTGACTGTAAAGGGTGTCAGTTAAGGTAATGATATTTTTTAAGAGTTTCATTTGAGTGACTAAAATGTAAATTAACAGACAAGTATTTTATTTTTCTAGTAACTCTTTCGCTTTATTTCTAAATCTACTGCATATAAGTCAGATGTGACATTTTCTCATTATTTATTATCCAGATAATTTATCACTCATTTATAGTCTCATTCATCCATTCACTTGATTTACTGTGTCCTACCAAATGAAACACACCATCTCTGTTGTTTTTGATCATTAATGAAACATAATTAATC